>JAJONI010000645.1:0-20273 GCA_022190145.1 Pezicula rhizophila
CAATAAACATAACTAGGTAGAAGTACCGTATACTTTTTGAAACGGAATGTTAAAAGTAGTTCGAAAGGTATTTTTTAGACTCTAGAAATAGGGGTTAAAGTACAATTACGACTTAGGATTCCTATATAATAGACAATATACCCTTTCAGACAATTAAAGCAAAGCCATCCCTCAAGAAATACGCAACGACAGAAATCAAAACGAATACAAACACCTCACCTCACCTCGCCTATCTCAACTAACAGACATTAGCGCCATCCCTTCTGACTAGTCTCGTCACGTAACGAAATAACGAACCACATAACCAAACAAGTCAAACATCAAATCCAAACATCCCTCGTGGCGCAATTGGCTAGCGCGTTCGACTGTTAAATCTGATGCAATCGAGAGGTTGGTGGTTCGAGCCCACCCGAGGGAGTCTTCCCTTGTTGTTTTGTTTTGGGCAGTGTTTTTATTTTTCGGATTGTTGGATCAATGTTGGGATGAACTGTTTTTTATTTTTTTAAAAAAATGTTTCAACGAGCTGGTGTATGGGTTGTTAACCGAAGATCTTTAGCCGGTGATTTGCCGAGTGCTGCGGTTTGGGAGGAAGATTTCACCAATCTTTACCGAACCCCTTTAAGGTACCCCTTTTATTACCGATAATATCTGGCTAATAAATACCCGTAGGTCTGGTACCTACATACCTAGATACCTTACTTGTGAAGGTAGTGAGTAGTACTTCTCAAAAGTTATCATGGTCTACTAAAGAAACGGGGTTCATAAAGGTCGGTCTTGTGATTTCAAAGGAAGTTGTTGTAAGAGATTAATTTTGACGCTTATGGTCCTTGGAGTAAATATGGTATCAGGTACTTGCATACCTGGAGCTACGGAAACTTGTGAAAAGCCAAATGTTTGTGGTAGATTTTTGGATATACAGTGGGTAAATGCATTGGCGTATGGAAATAGTTGCAAAGGTGGGCTACCTAGTGCGGTGTAACCATATAGCTTAATCAGTGTCTTAAATCAACCACGGCAGATGGAGTTTGCCCAAAGACTAGAGTATGGCAAAATGGCTTATTTCTTGGTAATGTATAATTGCCACCTCTGTATTTTCCTTCTTATTACCTCCCCATCCATCCACCATCAACAACCAACACATGCCCACTCACGTACGCTCCTCCACTACCCGCCAGAAACACCACAGGGGCCTTGAAATCATCAGGCTTGCCCCATCTGCCAGCCGGTATCCTCTCACTTATACTCCTCAACCTCTCTGGGTTCGCTAACAATGCCGTGTTCATCTCCGTCTCTATATAGCCCGGTGCAATCGCGTTCACGGTGATTCCTTCCTTCGACCATTCGTTTGCGAATGCCTTTGTGAGCTGGGCTACAGCACCTTTCGAGGCTGCATATGCGGGAACCGTGAGTCCTCCCTGGAAGGAGAGTAGGGAAGCAAAGTTGATGACTCGGCAGGTTCGCGGAGCGGGCTGCGAAAGCATGTGTGCGCCGATGTCTCTGCAGAGCGTGAAGACTGTGCTCAGATTTACTTGGAGAACCTAGGCATCCTATTAGTATAGCCCGATGAGAAGAGCCATGCAAATACCTCGTTCCAGTCATTATCAGGAAATTGGTGACTTGGATGCCGGCGTTGAATTCCTGCACAGTTGACAAGTATCTGGATTTTATGACCATCTGCCAAGATTTTGGGGGTGAGTTGGGAAACATCTGAGGCGGATGAGAGATCCGCAGTGTAGATGGTTGCTTTCCTTCCCAGGCTTTGTATCAGCTTCTGCGTTGCTGTATTGCTTTGATCACGCTGGCAAGTCAGTATACAAGATTGAGATGTCCGATAGGAGAATTACCTGAATCAGGATTACATCTGCGCCTGCTTCGGCCAATGCGACAGCTGCAGACTGTCCAATGCCCCGAGTACCTCCTGTAACCAGGGCAGTCTGTCCTTCCAAAGAAAAGAGGGAAGCGGTCGCCATTGTTAAAACAAAAAAGGGGGGGCTAGGGTTTAAAATAAAATAAAAATAGTAAATAAGAATAAATAAACAAAATTTGTATAGTTAGAGTGCTGAGCCAGGAGAAAAAGAAAAAGGAGAATATGAAGATATGCCCCGCACTCGAAAGATGGAGGACGTGGGGTGGTGACAAGGTCAAAAGTTGTCGCGGAAAAGGTCAGGGCCGGGCAAGGGCGGGGTCTGACGGATTCTCTACTTCGTATTCCACCAAAAGGTCATTCATTCATTGTCTTTGCTGAACTATTGGTACAAAGGTATGTATAGGCTCCGCATTGAAAGGAAATAATTTCCACTTTCAGGTACTGAACTAAACAGGAAATTTACTAAAAGGAAAAGAAAAAAAAAAAAGAAGAGCCGGTTGTTTCCTTGGAGAGGGGGGTACGACGACATCGCAACATCTGAGCTCGGACTTCCCTCCAAAAGACCCGAAGTCAAATAATTTACTCCTCCTTCTTGCATATATTTTGGTGATTTGCTTTGTCCAATAGTAGAAGCTACTACAAAGAATTAAGAGTTGAGACTTGTACAAACAACATGTCAGCAACAGCAGTCCAAGCCTCCGTCCTCTACGGAATCAAAGACCTTCGAGTAGTATGTCTTCCCCTCATCCCCCTCTCAAGAATTCCAATTGACAACAAAACCAGGAAACAAGAGAGCTCTCACCACCAGCGCCAACAGAAGTCCAAGTCCAAGTCCAGGCAACTGGGCTTTGTGGCTCCGACTTACATTACTTCAACCACTACCGTAACGGCGACATCATCGTTCGGGAACCACTAACTCTCGGTCATGAATCTGCTGGTACAATCAGCGCAGTTGGCTCCTCGGTAACTTCATTGAAGGTAGGGGATCGAGTAGCTCTCGAAGTAGGCCAGCCATGCAAGAAATGTGACAGGTGTGCTGAAAACCGGTACAATATTTGCAAAGAGATGCGGTTCAGAAGCTCGGCAAAGAGCTTTCCCCATTTTCAGGGCACCCTGCAGGGGAAAATCAACCAGGAATCTGATTTCTGCTACAAGTTCGTACTCAATTCCACCAGCAAGTTAAACATCTGACTAAGTACTCTTCGAGATTACCAGAATCTGTTCCGCTGGAAATGGGTGCTATATTGGAACCTCTTAGTGTTGCAATACATGCTTCTCGCAGGGCCAATCTCCCATCGAAAAGTAAAGTACTGGTTTTCGGTGCTGGAGCCGTGGGTTTATTATGTGCTGCTACAGCAAAGGTAAATGGTGCTGCTGAAGTTATCATCGCCGATATCCAAGGCGACAGAGTAGACTTTGCCATCAAGAACAGATTCGCAGATAGTGGAATTGTAGTCCCTATGAAGAGATGTCAGACGATTGAAGAGAAGCTAGAGTTTGCAAAGGAGGTTGCGGGGTTGGTGGCCGCCAAGCAACTTGTACGATCTGGGAACTCACTCGTTCAAGAGGTTGATGCTGTGTTTGAATGTACGGGTGTGGAATCTTGTTTGCAGGCTTCAATATACGTAAGTTAACTCCGAGGACCAAAGGTACCTGTACTGATTCAGAAAGGCTACACGACCTGGCGGCAGGATCATGCTTGTTGGAATGGGTAATCCAATTCAAACTCTACCTATCTCCGCGGCTGCTCTACGCGAAGTAGACCTCGTCGGGGTGTTTCGTTACGCCAACACATATGCTGATGCCATCAAATTAGTGTCAAGTCAGGATCCATTACTACCAGATTTGACCACACTCATCTCGCATAGATTTAAAGGCTTGGAGAGTATCCCAAGTGCTTTTGAAATGGCAGGCAAGGTTAAAGACGAGGAGGGTAAGCTGGTTCTCAAGGTTTTGGTAGATATGAAAGATTCAACAGCAAGGCTGTGATGTTGTAAAGTATCAATGAAATTGATTGGGTTTGCTACTGAGGAGTTGTTGTTCAATTATTCCCCAGCATTCATCAATCGTATTCATCCGTATTGCAATCCATCCCTCATCAAGCATATTACAAACTTCGCAACCATGAAAGTCCCACGCAAAAAAAGCTCACATCCCCACCATTGATTTCCGTTAACCATTCAGTCCAAATCTCTATCCAAGTAGATGAGAAGTGTCTAATGGGTTAGATCGAATAGTCATTTAAGCGAAGATGGCGCGAACCAACATGCCCAAGACGAGTCCAGTGGCGGTTGATCCATAACCCTCCTTACCAGCACCAGCAGTGGACTGGGTAGCACTTGGAGAAGCACTAGTTTCGGTGGCGGTAATCTCACTAGCAGTGGTCTCAGTTGCTCCAATGGCCTCGGTCGTGCTGCTTAGAATGGCGCTGTGGTATATCAAGTCAGTTGAGATCGATCTCCAATGAGGGTGAAGACGTCTTACCTTGGGGTGCTGGTAATGGTAGACTCGCCAGTGGAGTTTCCAGAGGTTACTGGAGTGACATAAGTAGTCGGAGTAGCAACAACTGAAGTTGACTCAGCGCCGGTAGTCTCACTAGTAGTCTCTATACAGAAGATAAAGCGTTAGTATATCTCTTATGTAACGATGCATCGATCTTTGACTTGGCTTTAGTACATCAAAGCTCAAACTCATCTCCCCAAAAGTATCCTTGAAGCGTCAAGATATTGGGGGCTGATTAGACTTACCAGCAGTAGAGTTAAGAGCCTCTGGGGTAGATGGAGTCTTAACGCTGGAAGCTTCAACGGTGGTGGAAGTGGTTAAGCCAACAGTTGGGATAGTGGCGAGAAGGGAAGTGGTGTCGTAAACAACAAGTAGAGAAGAATTAGCTAGGTAGCTGGTAGTGAATAAGTTGACAGTGCAAGCGGCAGAGGTGTAGACCGAAGTGATGTAGCTTGCTTCGGTGGTGCCAATGGCAGCTAAAGCTGGAGTGGCGCTGGCCATGGCGACCACAGCTACAAAGATGCTGTTGAGCTTGGCGTGCATCTTGAATGACTTGCTTGAGGATTTGGGTATGTGTTTGATGCTTTGACTGTACGAAGTACGAATTAGGAGGTGGGTTGAGTTGAGGAACGAGCTAGGTGATTTTTGCAGAAGGTTTGGGTTTGAGTTTGTTTTCGGAGGAAGAAAAAGAAAAATGTGCCAGTTATGAAGAATTGCTATCGGTCTTGATAAATAAAGCCTTTGCGAATAGAAAGGCGGTGGTGAATCAGTGGTTGTATTTAATGTTGTTTACATTTTTCTGCCTGGGTCTCGCCTTGCGGTGCTACTTACCTAGACCTGATCAAATGAAGTTCCAGCAATATTCCAACCGCTAGCATATTACCATTTCATGTCCCCTGGTTACGCTGCTGTATATTGCGTTGGTTTCATGGTGAATATTTGTTTGCTGCAACTTGGTGCTGATCGGGGTTTATGCTGTGGGACCAATAGGAGGCTGCGTAAGAGGCTTGACAGTGGACAGAAATCTGTGGATGGTTAAGGGCTGCATATCTTATACTATCGTCAATATCTAATTGACAGCAGTCATCAAGATCAACTAGATATGGAATATATTACTTGGCCTCCGTGATATTCTGTTTCCTTGTGAAGCCACCATAGCTTAAGGTCCAATACCATCAGGAATTGAAGAGGTTCAGAGCCAAACGTCACAACTTTGCGTGAGACTCAATGGTAAGTTAATTTCCAAAGTCCAGATGTACTATGAAAGATTCTATAGATCTACCTGTAATTCTAGACTCAAGCGAGCCATCTAATGCACGGGTGGGGACGCTTATGTGCTCCCGTCAAAAGAAATCCTTCTTGTGCTCTATGATTTATCTGGGAACCCAAGATCAACGCCGAATGCAGGATAAACATATCTCACAAGTTTTCCAGTCTTCTTGAGCTCATCTGAATAGTCATTGAGCGTCTTCATGTCATCGGAGTCGAGTTTGATCAAATCCATGTTGGCCTTTATTCTATCGGGGTTCACTGACTTGGCCAGAACGGAGCTGCCTCTTGCAACTGTTTGATAAGTCAGCTACATTCTTGAGAAGGATACGAGAAAGTGCATACTATGGTAAGATAGGAGGATTGATGCAGGCGTGACATTCTTCTTCTTCGCAACAGCCACAACAGGCTCAGACGTCAGCATAGGAGAACCCGTGCTCCCAAGGGGAGAGTATGCTGTGATGTGAATGCCTTTCTCCTTGCAAAAATCCACAATTTCTTGTTGAGGTAGCGAGGGGTGATTCTCGATCTGATTTACTGCTGGAACAACTTTGGCAATGGAGAGTAGCTCTGGGAGGTACTTCAAACTGTAGTTTGCAATACCAATGGCTTTGACCTAGATAATATTAGCGTCAATAATATTAAGTTATTCAGATCAAGTGAGTTGCTCGGATCAAGTGATTTACTTGTAAGAAGTTAATTATTGCCCACGTACCTTTCCAGTGTCCAGAAGCTTCTCCATTGACTTCCAAGTGTCCAAATGAGACCACTCAGAAAGCGGAACAAGATCTCGAGTGCCATCAGGTCGTTTAGGGAAAAGTTCGTGGTTTCCTATTCCTCAATCAGTCATGCCCATAGTCAGTCGCGAGAAAAAAGAACCTTTGGGGTTCATAGGCACAGGCCAGTGCATGAGGAACAAATCAACATAGTCCAAGCCAAGTTTGCTTAGACTCTTATCCAAACCCTCTTCCGCAAGTTGGTGGTAAGTGCACCATAACTTTGTGGTGACGAAGACATCTAAGGTTGTCAACTTAAGCATCTTCATACCATAAACATGAAACTACCTTCTCGTTTGCAAACACCGGAATCGAAAGCATCCTTCAGACCAGCTCCAACTTCATCTTCGTTCCCATATACATATGCAGCATCTACATGGCGATAACCTAAGGAGAGAGCAGCAGAAACTGCCTTTCTGACTTCACCAGCAGGTGATTGCCATGTCCCTATATATTATCTTAGCTATATACTCCCCAAGTAAATATAGGCCGAAGAGGTGGTTGAATACCAAGTCCCAGTGCTGGGATTTCTACGCCGTTGTTGAGCTTGAATTTTGTGTCTGCCATTTTAATGATTGATGTACAGTTTAAGAAGGGTATCTGGGGCTCAGGTTGTATTGGAGAGAGAACTGATTTTATATATCAGAGCCTGGATACTATTGACATCTTGCATTTGGTTTCCCCGCTCCGAGTGGATACAGTACTCCCGTACTACACTGTTCAAATGCAGTAATTCTTCCAAAGTGGGATGCAGCCAATTCTAGACTATCACGTGGAGACACTTCCCCATTCCCGACTCCGGTGCATGCATGCACTTACTGTACTAGCCTCACACTATCGTTAAAACCACGGTGTTTGAAGGAAAGTATTTGGCAATGAGTAAAAACCGGTAACGACCTCACCAGATCCCAAACTACCCCAAGTATATGCTGGTTGCATACCCCGGAGAAGCTAATGCGTACTGGATTAGAGCAATAAGAAGCCGAGAAGGCCATGGTAATGAATGACTACATCTCATGAATGAATGGCCAAAGCCGAGGTCCTTGCTATTGCTCTAACTAGAAAGTGAATTTTCATTTTCAGAGGTAACCACCACCCAGCGCCTTCTATAGTAGAAGTACAAGTCTTAGGAGGCCAAAAGAGAAAAGGAAAATTTGCTGAGTATGAAGTAAGAGGCTAAAGAGCCATGGTATTAAATGTGCTATGTCCGGAGGCTCGCTCTCTCTATGGTGACAAGTAATTCTACAATTCCAACCGGCCAATAGGCCCAGTCCTATCCAGCTATCAAAACCCAGAGTCTAGAATTGTTAGCGCATCCAACAATGAAGAAATGATTGTACTCACAAAAAGAAGATCATCAGAACCCCGAACATCTTAGCAATCAACCAGCGATTGCCACTCACCCTGGACCAGTATTTCAGCAGTTCCCTTTGCGCGCCTTGTACGTTGTCTACCACGTCTTCCGTGTTCGCATCTATTCTCTGGATCATTTCGCTTTGTTCCGAGACCATTGACGCCAACTGGCCGAAGATTCCGCCAAGTTCACTGATCGTCCGCTCAATTGCTTCAATTGCCTCTCCTCTCTGCTGAATGTATGCATTTTGTGGCTGTGCTTCTTCCATCATCAATAATTGCTGGTCTCCAACCGGATTCAGAGATAAAAGATCCTGACCAGGACCAGGTGAGCCTCTAGTGGGTGTGCTGTATAACGGAGAGGCAGATTGTGATATCGAGGGAGCGGCCATCGAGGATACTGAGGAAACAAAATTCTCTGTCCTGGACTTTGATGCCTGAATATTCTTCGTCCGTACTTCAAGGACATCTTTAAAGTTTGCAGTCACATCCGTAACCTTCGTTTGTAGTAGAAAGACTACATTCTTATTGTGCTCCCCTTCTTGGTCAGCTTTCGGATGCTGACCACGCGAGAGAGTCTGTAGCGAGGCTATCTGCTGGTTGAGACTGGAGAGATCTTGTTTGATAATAAATGTCAATTCGTTGATTTCGACGGGACGGTCATCGAAGAGTGTTTTCCGTTTTGCCACTGAAGATTGTCAGAAAAATCATAACCACCTTAAATCTTCACAGCAACTACGAAACTGTATCCGGATGTTTAAGGGGCTTGCATACATTGTGCCAGCTTCTCTAACTTTCCCATAGTCGCACCTATCCCCCTTCCTATTTCCGCGGCCTTCCTGGCAAACTCGGATCTTCTTGGCTTCCCATCTGTACCAACAGCACCACTTGCGGCCTTTTGGGAATCTGTGAGGAGCGACTGTCGTTGGGTTCCAACTTTCGATGATGCTTGTCGCTTTTGTACTTGGGCTAGAACAGACCTGAACTCTGTGGTTCGGTCTTGGATCGAGGACACAGCCATCGCGGCGGTGATTAGAGGATATAATGAACAGGTCCCAGGTATCGATTAGAGATTAACGGCTTGTCGCAAGACTTGAGGGCGCCAGGCGCAATGTCAAATTCGGTGGGGATGCGCCTTCCTGGTTGAGGTTTCGTATCGCACGTGCAGAAATACGCAAGTTGAGGCGATGGCAGACGTTGGTCAAGCGTTTCGCGTTAGAGAACGACAGTTACTGGTGGTGGTATTATTAAATGGATATATTGTACAGTGGCTAGTGGTGAAGTTGTTTGTTGTTTATTGTCCTCACTATTGTCCTCGAAGGCTCAAACACATCTCCCAAGTGGCCTCCTACGGTCCTACGGGTAATTTGACACCTAGACACCTAGCCAAAAAGGGCCTTGCAGGGGTCTGTCTCCGTTGCACAGCCACATATGATGATGACGCCCCATTGGCCTCGTGGAGGGGACATAGCCAATCAAACAGAGTCTGGGCCCAAAGGAATCTATTCAAGGAAAGCACAAGCACAAAGCTTCATCTCACCCCATTGTTAATCGTTATCTCTTCTTCTGTATTTATTTCCCGTGCGTCTCTTATATCGCGTGCACTTTTGCCCTTCCTCTCGACGTCTGCCAAAAGCAACGTACTCTTCTAGGCTTCTCTGATCTCTTGCGACGCGCGATCAGCAAGCTCCCTCGTGCGATCCAGCGAATCCGTAATCTCCCCCCTTGAGTACGACAGCCTCGATACGCATTTCAGCCACATGGACGCATGGTTATAGCTGTAGATGTCTCGTTGTCTGCGAGGCTCTGAGAACTGCCAACTATGGCGCGCCCGTTTCGAAATGAGTTCGAGAAGGAATCATCTCCTATGTAAGCTGCCTTGTGATCAAAGGAGAGGCGCAAGTTAATGGATTCTAGGAGCCCTCTGTCCTCAGGCGCCGCGACTCCCACGTCGTACAAGACGAATGTAAACCGACAGAAGACAAAGAAATGGGTTGAGGCAAAGGCTGTGGATTACGGAGGAGACGATTGGGGAGACGACGATGAGTACGATCCTCCGCCGCCTCCGATATCAAAACCTACGGGTCTACGACAGATAGGACAAGCCCTTCAGTCTCCGACTGTTGACAATGGAAAAAAGACTTATGGAGAATTACCGAGTCTCCCTCCGGAAGCTCGGGCACGATCGAACTCGTTCGATGCAGATGATGAGAAGCGCAACTTTTCAAGTGGTCCAGCTCACCCAGCTGCAACTCCAGCAACGCGGTTCTCACAAATGGGCGATGTGTCGAGCCCACGCGCAGCAAGTGGCCCTCCTGCACTCCATATCTCTACGCAACAGCCCTCTTCTGCTGGCTTCCGAAGTGCTAGCCAAGTAGTCTCTCCTGCATCAGAGTCGTCGCAGCGTCCAAGCTATCAACCGGATCCTACGGATTCTCCTTCCAAGTCTCTTGTTTCTCCAATTTCTGATACAAGGACCCCCTCAAGCGATTATCAGGCTCGCCACGACTTCTCACCCTCCGCTGTAGTACCGCCATTGAGCACGCGAGCTCCTGCAGCATCGCAAAGTGCTATAGATAATCCTGTAACGAAATTTCCACCTCGGAAAAGTAGTATGAGTGCAGGACATCAAGCGGCAACAACTGCTCGTGCTCGTCAAGAATCACCGGGACCAAGGCCTTGGGCTGCAGATCGATCTTCGTCACCCAGTAGCTCCAATCAGTCAGCAGGACCGTCTTCGACAAAAGCGTTACCTTTTATTAGGCCAGCAGACATTTATAAGAGAGCAGAAGAAGAGAAAGAGCGACAGTCTGTGGAGTCTAGCAGACCTAGTATGGACTCGGTGCTTGGTGGAAAGGCTGGCGAGATACCTGGATCATCCGACAAGCAATACTCACGGGAGCATTCTGTGGAGAGATCTTCTTCTCCAGGAAAGCCACAGCTACGGGAGCGACTTAGTTCTGACAGCCTAGGAGGCAGGAGGAGAACAAGTCTTGATGGAGAAGATGGTTCTGAGTCAGGTCGAAGGCTTACGCCAATGCTTGCGCCCGTACATGAGCGGAAGAGCGAGTATGGCTTTGATGGGTTTGATGTCAATCAACAAGCTCCAGAAAGGACTGAAGATTATCAGTTAGCTCCCTCTCACCATATTCCCATCAAACAGACACGAGTTCCATCAATGAGTCCAAAGCTTCCTGACCTGAACCGTATGTCCGGATTTGGTATTGATTTGTTCTCTCAGTCGGAGTCTGAAGAATATCCGGTTATGCAGCAAATAGAGACGACGCCTCCTTTGGCTTCTGCTCCAAATTCCACCTCTAATTTCCCACCTGTCTCTAAACCCGAATCATCTTCTCAGGCCCCGGATGACCCCCCTCTTCGGAATCAGCCATCTCTTGGTTTCAGATCAGTTGTCAACCAAGCCTTTGACAGGCCTGATAGAGCAGAGGCATCGGTGCCTGCTACGCCTGCATCTCGAAGTGGTAGTGGGGTTAGAAGAAGTGATAGTGAAAGCACGGGTACCACTGGCATTAGTCCAATTATGAGCAGAGTCCCAAGTACCGCAAATCCCGATAGCAGAAATCGAGATGGAGCGGTGCCTGCGGTTCTAGAAGTCGTAAATGAGACTTCTCCGGTACAGAGTTCTCGTGAGCACGATTTTCCAAGCCATGACGACGAAGGGGAGCCACTCCCACCCGCTTTCAAACCTGGACATCGACGAGATCTCAGCACGCCGAGCCCTGGGAATAGTCCCGCTCGTACACCAGATCTTGCAACTATTGACTCAATCCCACAAGCTGAGAAAGCCATCTTGTCTAGAGCTCCTGAGTCAGTTGCTGAAGTACCTCTGTCTACAGAAGAGCAAATGCCTCGCCCGAGTAGACCATTGGCAGAGCGCGAGCAAAGCTTCCGTCCCCTACCAGGAGGCTCGCAATCTTATGTAACTACTGCACTAGGAAATGCTACCCCGTCTGAAGATGCGAATGCAGCTTCAGATTTACCTGGTAGCAAGACACCTGTTGCTAAAGTATCACCTATTCATGAAGCTCATGATGAAGCTGATTATGACATTGCCTCCCCTACTAGACAACACTCATCGCCACAAGATGCTACGGCTGCAGATGCTGTTGCTGTACTGGGAGGTATGGCAGCTTTTAAAAGTCATGAAGACGGATCTCCGGAACGAAGCGTCGCTGGATCAAAACTTGAGAGTGTGCCACCTGAAGCTCAGTTACGACCTAATATTCACGATAGGTCAATCTCTGCGACCAGCTCTAGCACAGTTCCTACACTATCTCCCAAGGATACGTCTCTACCTCCACCAATCAATGATGATGCTTCAGGGTACTTCCCAAAGCCAACAGTTCCTCTAAAGCAGAGATCCACAGCCGAATCTGGAGACGACGAAGACCTTGAACCTCCCGCACAACCTCATATGCTGACATTGTTAAGCACCGATGCTCGACCACAGGATGAGGAGAACGATAAGCTCAGGAAGGAGATAATCAAAAGCCTTAGTCCTCGAACGTCGCTTGCAGTACCTAGAAATGATTTATCTCCTGCAGATAACCCACAAGACTCAGCGTCATCTGAACAAGCAAGAGAAAGTGCATATCTGCCAGATTCAATTTATGATAACTACTGGGGCGACGATGGCGACGATGGCGATGAAGGATCACTGCCACTATCGAGGCACACCACAAGAGAAGCCGAAGCGGTTCCACAGGAGTCTACACCCCAGAAGGCTATACCCAATATTGTTATGGACAACGAAGAGGCTGATATTCCTCCAACTCCACCCCTCAATACACGCAAAAGCCAGCAAAGTCAAATGTCGACCGCTGAACCACAGCCAGCCTTGAACAACCGTTTCTCGTGGGAGCAGAGTGAGGAAAACGTAGCAGAGCCTCCCCGAGCAGCTTCTCCCGAACAATCTATTTCTCAGCACCGTTCACTGGAGAGTGGTGATGAGAAAGTGCTACTACCAGCACATGATGTTGAATCTCATACCACAGGTCCCAAAAAAGAACCCGAAGACGTAGGAAGCTCTCACAATTCAGCTGTGTCTGGTGAGCAACACCACGGAGATGCTGCGTTCCTTGCTGGTGGTGCAGTAATTGGAGGTGCAGCTGTCACCGTGCACATGCAACAAGCACAAAGCCCTCCACAATCGCCTGAGCTAAACCAGTCAAGCCGAAGGCTTTCCCTAGCAGAAGAAAGGGACCCTAAGGTATCTTCTCACCCTGTGTCACCGACTCCTCCAGAGGATGAGCACCCCGCAGACTCTGTGCATGCCTATTTATCAGATGAGTCGGACCAACCTCACTCACCTGTCTCTCATCTACCAGACGTATCTATAGGCCCTGCTCCACAGCTTGGTCAACATTCATCAACTGATGCCAAGCTCCTTCAGTTCAAAGAAATAGTTGCAATAAGAGACCCACATCAGCGCATTCGAGTGTTTGATGAGCATAGGCATCGTTTTGCAGCAATGGAGTCTGGTCTTTCTGAATGGCTCTCCACGCTGCAATCACAGCATTCAGAGCATGCAGACGCCTCGGAATCGTACGGAAGAGGAGTATTAAGTCCAGGTATTGGCGGCTCATCTAGGTCAAGGTTTGCTAAACCTGGTGGCAAGTCACCCTTGCAACCACCACAACCATATTATCAGCAATATCTCAATGCTAGCTCTCCTACAACACCAACGACTCCTGTGTCGCAGCCAGGCCCTAGCATGCCAATTGGCACACAGCAGCAGGGCTTTTCTTCAGGTGGTGGGAAGATGACAAGCCAGCAGGTCCAGGCAAAGGGCAAAGAATTATTTCATACGGCTGGCATTTTCAGTGGCAAAGCTGGTAAAGGAGCGGCGAAGGCCGGCAAAGGTCTACTTGCAAAGGGCAAGAGTAGATTTCGAGGAAGCGGTGCTGGAGACAAGGTAGATTGACGTCTCCTTTAGAGCCAAGCCGCATATTAGCGATGGGCGTTCTTGTTTTGATGAATTTTTCTTACTAATTTAGCAGTCGCTTGGCGACCTTATGACTTCCATTTTGGCATTCCCTGCTTAGCAGGCTCTGTACGGCTAGGGAAATTCCAGCGTCTGAATTGTTGTTTTTTTGCCCGTCTTATGATTTGTCATGATTTCTTGGTACATTTTGCTAAGATTGATGCCCATTACAGACAAATCCACCTCCTCCCAAGCCAAAGAATGAACGACGATCCTCTTGGGGTCTTTCCCTTGCCTTATCACGCTCGGCAAATCAACCTGATTCTTCGACAAATTCCAAAGAAGCGCTGTCACAGGCGTCAGAATCTCGCGAAGCATCACAATCCTCGTTCCCTTCCGCGGCTCCTTTGAACGACGCTCCAGATCTTGGACAAGGGAAATCTGATCACCCTCCTCAAATACGCTCTTTAGATGTCCTTCTCTCGCCTCCATTATCACAAGAGGTCACCAGCCACATTCCGGAGATCAGCCAACCGGCATCTCCGGAAGTGCAAGATAATCTCTCAGGTCCAGTGCCAATCAGCAAGGATCTACCATCTTGGGATCCTTACAACTCCACACCGATCGTTGAAGAAGAGGGCTTTGGCTTTGACGAGAATCCTAAGCAAGTAGCTGCTCTGCATGTCCCAACTGAGGAGCGTGGCGAACGTTCTAACAGTGGTGATGCTCACTTTAATGATGCCTCTGAAGGACCTTCTCATGATGATGAATGGGTAATAGTGGAGCCAGAATTGAAGGAATCAAGTGAAGTTGCGAAGCTCACAAAACCACCTATGGCTCCTAAGAGTATTCTGGATCGACCTCGTGACAGCTTCGATATCACAAAATCATCTCCACTACCTCCAATCATATCCACGCGACCTCTTCCTTCCAGCCCCAATCTTCTCGAACATTCATTGTCTTCCCAAACTAAAGACACTGCTCCTGTACCTAAAGCTCCTACAACGCCAGCAGAAGTCGACGAAGTCATTCCGAGAGACCCAACTTTCAAAGGGTTACCACCAATTCGGCGGACCTCCACTTTCGGCTTTGGCTTTGGACCGCGTCAGGCGAAACCAAGATTCCCAATTGATGATGAAGATGACGACACGCCACTGGGGGCAGAACAGCAACGTGTGGTTGAAGCTGGTGCAGCTATGGGAGCTCCAGTCCTCGCTGGTATTGTTACCCAAGATGGCCAAACGCAACAAGCGCGAGCACAGGACTCTGAGCATCAGAACCAAGTGCAGCAAACATTATATCGATCAGATCTTGTGCATGCAAGCTCTTCGGAGCATAGTCAGCAGACGATAACCCATGTACCACTGCAAAGGGAACCAACCATTCCTCGATTAATTATGAACCCGAGAGATGGGCAAAGAATTACACCTACACAGATTCAACTTCCAAGAAGATCTGAGGATTCGTGGCGACCAAGTCCTGTACCCCCTCCATCGAACCAACAGCAATACGTTGATCCTCCACGGAGTCATTCGCCCTTTGGACGGCGTTTAAGCTCAGATGCACAGACTAGGGCAATATCAAACCCACCACAGAAACAATTTGAAGAACCACCATCATCTGCATTTCGGTATCCGCAACTTTTCCGGCCTGGACAGCTGCAAGATGTTGAAGTTGCTAGAGATAGTGGCGAAATTCCAGACCATTATTACCAACAACCAATTCACCGCCAAGAAGCTTTCATTCCAAGACAACAAACTAGTGAGTATCAGCTGCCTGGCGTCGGACCTCCAATGGACGAGCCCCGCTCTACAGGTTCGAGGCGCAATTCTTTCTTTGGAGGGCTTGGTGGTAAGTTGGTTCGAACGGCTTCCCGTGAAAGAGCAGGCTCTATATCCCGTGGCGACGATGAGGAACGGCCTTCATCTCGGCCACTTGATTCTCATGGAAATGAAATATCACCTTCAAGTCCTACTTCTGATGAGAGTCAAACACAAAGCAAACATAAGCGACGGCCGAGCTTCTTTGGCAATCTGAATCGCGTCTCAACCGGCGGGACAGGTCCTCCTCCGAAGACTGCCGACAGTGTGACCGCTCAAGCGTCAGGTTCTCGAACTGATTTGTTGAAGTTGGTGAGTCCACAGTCATCGCCTCTGGCCCCTGCAGACAAAAAAAGGTCCTTCTTTAGAAGCTCTACCTCTCGACCGCCTCTGACGAATTCAAACAAAATTTCAAGAGCCTCAACGTCTAGTGTGGCTGAAGATAGCTCTGGAAAGAAGAACAGATTTTCAGCATTGAGTAGTATGTTTGGTAGTCGTGAGAAGCGAAGTTCGAAGGGCTCTGTCCTAGAAGGTGTCTTTAGTGGTGACAGCAAAAGGCACTCGACCGAAGGTCCCCAACGCCAGCCCAACGCCCAACCACTAGTGAGCCCCCAGCCAGGACATCCAGCAGAGCCAGTTAGTGGAAGTCGGCCATTGATGGGCGGTCCTCAGTACCAACCTGGTCCGCAAACCTCTCAACAACCAGCAAGAGCACCAAGTCAACAGCGGAATGTATTGACTAAGCAACCGTCTTTACGCGATTCTTCTAGACAACGCCAAGAGAGCCGTTCTCGACGAACTTCGGGGTCTGGTCTATTGAGTGGCATTCTTGGTCGACGTTCACAGGATTCAAGGCGTCCGGAAGAGCAGACTAATAGCCCTAAGCCACTGTCACCTCAGCCAACGGTACCGAACCTTGGAGTGGTTCCTGTGCCGCAAAATGGTTCCCAACAACAGCCAAGGACTATACCGTGGCAGAACGGTAGCGTTGGCCAACAACAGCAATTAGAAGCACGGGGCCGCCGCTCAAGCAGAGAATATGTTTACGATAATGTGCCCATTCCAGGCGCCTATCCTTTAGTACATGGGATTGATCCTCAAGCCCCCAGCTCCTACGATGTTCGGGGCAATTACCAGCAATACTGGCCACAATCGCAGCCACAACATTATCACACTCAGGAGACGCAACAGCGGCAAGACCAGGAACAGCTGAAGCCTCCCCAGAATAATACAGCCAGTGATGTGCGTGAGAGACAGAATAGACCGCCAAATCTTGGAACCCTTGAGACATACGAGAGCTATCAACGTCGTGCACCGCGACGTCTGAGCCGTGAAGACATCCTTGCGCGATCACCTGCGCGTGAGCCAGAAGGCCAACAAAGACCTTACCAACTCAGCCTCCCTGGAGAAGATCCACCCCAACCGCGGCCCAAATATACGAACCAGCAAATGCCAAAGTTAAACACTCAGCCAATGCACGGTCGTCTTCAGCGTCTTCAGCAGCCAGTTCTGCGACACCCAGAGAGCCCAGCTGGGTATCCGCTACCGGCCGACACTGTTTTCTCTCCTGTAAACCCAGAAGCGAGGAACATGCCACCGCCACCGGCCCCTAGATGGCCCCAACAACAAGCAGCAAATGGAAAGGGGAAAAGTCTAGCAAGGTCAGACACTGGCCGAACAGGTGATAGTGAGGTGAGCCAGGTATCTGCTGAAGCCTCCAGATCTCTTGCACCACAGAAGAGGGATGAGCATGGCAGCAGCCCAAGTCCAACGCCTCCGAGTCCAAGTGCCACACCTGAGAGGCTAGAAACCCCAGAACCGAAGATGCAGAATATAAGGGTACCTATGAAAGATGATGATGATATCTACGATGCCAGTCCCAGACTTAGGCCAGAACTGGGACATACATATCAAGGACATGAAGGAAAGGAGATTGCCAGCGGCACCAGGCATGGTCAAGAACAAGAAGAGAAGATATTCTATGGCGGTGTAGGTATTCCTCCGGAGAGGGATGATGATACGAATGCCACCATGTCCGCTACCTCATACCCAGGACAGGAATGTAAGTCTCCAAGCCTTGACGTAAATTTGCCTCCCCTAGGTTGAACTTGTTCATTGCTCCTGAGCGATGTTTGAGTTACTCCCGAGATATCTAGAACAAATAAACTAATCCCGAGTTCCTGGCAATAGGGCATCCGTATACGGGGGGTTACGAAGAATGGGATTAGGGGCAATGGAGGGAGAGATGATCAGGATTCAGGAAGGCTTGAAAATAATGTATAGTTGGAGTGGATACCCTGTATGCCTGTATGTTATGAAATTTGCCTGGTTTTCATAGGTAAATGAGATGACGAGATGACCTCAGCCCCTGGGGCCGTTCTCCTTTTTTGAGGCGGGGAGCGTTTGCCCAGGAATTAGTCGAGCCTTCAGCCTCTCAAGTGTTGCGTCGCGTAAGTAGTTCTTCTCTCGTACTTGGCCAACCGAGTTGCGAAGGAGTTGCGATTCCTTAACATGAGACGAGAATACAGCGAGGACATACTTGTAGCCTTTGTGCCACTCGTAAATTCTACTGGTAAATTTATTACTGCACAACTCATCAACAGAACATCGTAGGTAAGAGGCTCCTTCATTTCATCAGCAATAGTCTCGTCCTACTTTGTTTCGAAGTCAAGATGTGTTGAAACACTTTGCGGGGCGAAGGCAATTCGATCCATCATGCACGAGCCACCGTTTGCAACACATATATTACACATTACTGTACAGTACTCTACAGTACTCTACATACAGTGCCTGAATTTACTTAGTCGCTCCTCCAGATTACAATAATAGCCATCAATCTATCTCACGGGCAGGGGAAGCTTAGCATACCGCTCGCTATACAGGGTGTGAACACGGCGCTTCTACCCATTATTAATTCATTAATTCATTAATTAATTGATTGCTCTTCTATCTGCTACTGTACCCGTTCGTCTCATCATCATCATCATCATCCCACCTCCACTACGAAGTCCACATAGCCTGAACTGTATATATAACATAACCATGAGGGCATTTCTTCCATTTATCCTTTCTTCCTCACCATTCTCTTGCTAGGCAATCTATTTTCTTCGGTCCATTGGCCCTCACATTCTTTTCCACATCCAATCACTTTCGTTCCCACTTTGCTGGCCATTCCTTAACCCCTACACTTCTCGACGAAGACTTTCAACCACAACCCACACAAACCCTTGTTTTATAGAATAGAATCAAAGCGACTGTTCAAAATGCAATACTCTTCATCCGTCTTGGCCGCTGCTGCAGGCTTGATTACTTCCGTCTCGGCCCATGGCTTCATCACCTCGCCTCAGGCCCGTCTTGCTGGTGCTGCCATGAAGGCTGCGTGCGGTACCCAGGTCTACAATAACCAAGCATCAGACAACTACGGGAACATCCAAGGTGAGCTCCAAGTAGCCGCTACACAAACGGATTACAACGCGGCGGAATGCAACATCTGGCAATGCAAGGGTTTTAAGTACGCCGATAACACCGCCAACGTACAGACATGGACTGCAGGCCAAGTTGTTGACTTTACCTTCGACGTTCGGGCTCCCCACACGGGTTATGCCAACGTCTCCATTGTCAATACAGCCACTAACACCATCATTGGTGACCAACTCATCTACTACGCCGACTTCGCTGATAACTCCAAGAGCATCCCAGCCAACGAGACCTCATTCTCCATCACGGTTCCATCTGATCTTGGTGATACCTGTTCTACCGCTGGTGCCTGTGTTGTCCAGCATTTCTGGAATGCCGAGTCCATTGACCAGACCTACGAGTCGTGCGTAGACTTTGTCGTCAGTGGGTCTGGTTCTTCCGGAACTTCCTCATCTTCAGCCGCTGTTTCTGTAGCCTCTGCCTCAGCGGTCTCTAGCTCTAGCTCAACTACCATTTTGTCGTCGTCCGTTGCGGCCGTTGCTGTCACCTCATCATCAAGCGCTGCGCCAACCACTCTCAAAACTTCAGCCGTCCCAACTACCCTCCAAACCATTACCTCTTCCAAGGTCTCATCTTTCCCAACTTTCACTGCAACAACCGCTGCTGCCGCCGCTTCAGAAACAAGCAGTGCTGAAGATGATGATACGTGCGATGCCGAGTAGACAAAGAATCGATTCTCATGTTTTCGGGGCTTTTCTGGAATGCAAGGTTTTGACTTATTAGAAGGAGGTGGAGTTGAGGCCGCCTAAGATGGTATTTGCACTGTATATATTCGCTTATATTCTTGTACATAGATAAAACCTTGCATTTTGTATACATGTACAATAAATAGAGATGGAAATGAACTTCCTAAAAAAAAACCTTTAATTGCATTCTTTGTTTGAAGCGTGCCGATGCCTCTCACCTATTTAACGTCGTGGAAGTGTTATCCACTCGTATATGTCCCAACAACCCTTAATTCTCCTCTCCTCATCTTATTAAAACAATCTGTTCCTACACAACCATACTTACTTTGACCGATGTGTGTGCTATTATGTACTGATTGTCCATCGTTCCCTACTAAACTCCCAATACTAGTAGCTATTCCATCAATGATGAGAAGGGCGATAAATGCTGTTATTGCTAAGCAGAAACTTCTTCCCATTTTAAGTGATTTATTAGGTTGATTGGTAGTCGGATTATAGTGATATTAGTTAGGGTTGAATTTTATTACTGTGGAGTGCTATAAGAAGAGATTTGTTAGTTAGTGTAGAGGAAGGGATTAG
>JAJONI010000646.1:0-20272 GCA_022190145.1 Pezicula rhizophila
ACTATATTCCTTTCCACGTCTATAGTTGGAACATACGCAATGTAGTAATTATGATTTTAGCCTATTCGAATACTAACAACACTTAGAGAATTATTAGCGAATTCTGGGTTTGGGGGATTTCAAAGAAGAAGAAACCCAAAAAATACTTTTTACATTTTAAATTTAAATTTCCTTTAATGCCTTGCTGTTATTTTTTATACCACCAGAATTTCGACATCCAGGCTCGCTCACGTGACATAAGCCGCATTTACACTCGGCTCAGGCTCGGCTCAGGCTCGGAGTCTGGGAGCAGAACCTCCAGCATTCAAACGTTACCGACAAAATACATTATTATATCAATCAATTCTCATGATTTGCTTCGGTTCAACAAATTCAAGGCGATGGTCTAGCAAAGTGCCAGTTAGGAGAGAATTGAGAAGACCTGGACAATGGCGAGTTTCACATGATCTTCCTCGACCCATGATATGAAGAGAAGGCTGATGTCCATACTGTCTTGTACACGATCTGCTCTTTTCTTATAATGTCCAGTGTCTCAGGGCAGAACAAAGTGGCTGCATTGGTCAAGCTTTGTACCCAATCTCAGGAGTCTGCGTCTTATCCTCCCTACTAATAATAACAACCTCATCAGCATCCTGCTCACATCTACTTCTGCTTGCATGGAGCTGAACAATCATGTCGTGATGTGGCTTGCATTACCACGGGATTATTGACTACCTAGCCATATCCGGACTCGCTTCTCCTCAAACCATTATCCTCCTGCTGCTGTGCTTCTGACATATCAATTGAGGCTGAATGAAACCCCCACACCCTCCTCGAGGTCACCTATATAAAATCAGAGCTCAAGCCTTACGGTGGTGAACATGTTCATTTCTAACTTCTCGGTGCAGTTTGCTATCTATCAGTTGCGTTACCGTACAAGTAACAATACGTAGCTCTAGAGTAATTCTCTCTCACAGGTTATGGCGGACTGCAACTTTCATTTGGGATCAGGCCTCGCTAGTCGTCTTGCTCGACCAAGTCCTAGCCTTGGTCCTTCCAGTCGACCCTCTGCTGACGACGCCCGATCACAAGATGAGCTTCTAACTAGAAATGCAGTTGACAACAACCCAACACGAGAGCTTGGGGACAGCGTTCTAGATGCTCCACCACGAGTCCAAGAGGTACCCGCTGAAAACCAAGCACATGCGACTAATCGTCGACTAGGTCAGTCAAAATATTTCGACGAGGCACAATTAGTCTTAATGTTACTCCATGATTACTTCCAATGGTAGGGTTTGCTGCTTATACGACTACAGTTTCCCTTACACCAAAGGTCATCAAGAAAAAAGAGGCTCTCGAACATAAAGATCTCAACGATCTCAAATATTGGCCGACAATCTTGCAATGGAGAGTTGTTACCTTCCTCGTACTTTTGTACACAGTGACAGCGACAGCAATCGGTGTGCTTATGTGGAAGTCCATCCAAAATTCGAATCACAACTTCCGATTGTCCAGTGATAATGTACATATGATATCTAGGTATTTCCCTTCCATAATTGGCACAGTTACTGTCATCTTCTTCCGCCAAACAGTACGTGAAGCGTTGCGGATGGTCCCCTTCGTAAGCATGGCCGACCAAAATGGTGAGGAAACTCCGGGGTCTGAACCTTGGAAAGGTGTCGGCGGTGCATGGTTTCCATGGCAGAGTTTAACGACAACCCCGAAAAGCACCATCTCAGTTTCCTCCTTACTGTGTCAATTTGTAGTTTCTTTCATCGTCAGTCTCAAAGTAGCGCTATTTGCAAGCGTTGAACATATCGACGTCGACAAGAATGAGCATTACTGGATTCTGACCATACGATTGTATCCAGCCGCTGTGCTCATTGTAGGCTACATAATCATGATTGTCTACACTCTGTATGTCCCTTGGCATTTCCGCGGCAAATCAACAGGCCTCAAATGGGACCCAATTTCCATCGCAGATTATGCCTCCCTATTCGCACACTGCAATGCATTGCAGTACTTCGCCCCTCTTGAGCTCCAACACGATCTGCGCCCGAAACATGTGATGGTACGAAATCGACTCTTCCGGCTTGGATACTGGACGAGAGTTCGAGATAATCCTCCTGAAACTGATGTCGTCTACGGTATCGGAGTCGGGTTTTCTGCCCACACAGGTATGTGATACTAGTGCATGCCATAGCAGTGAATAATGGCAGACCTGACTTTTCACCAGATACTGGACATACCCCGAAGGAGAGGGACCCTTTGGGTCGTCCGTGGCAACATGTGGCCACCTTTCGGAAAGTGAAGCCACCACCAAATCCTGTGGACAGGTGTAATAGGCTTAGAGAATGCGCGCGCGGGACCTGGCCAAGTTGTGAGCATTATCCGTACAACTACAATCCTGGTTGTGCGCGGTGGGTCATAGCAGTTGCTTCTTTGTTGCCTATGGGCGCATTAGCACTGAGTATCTATGCTTTGGCCAATCGATTACCGTATCATGGCTTTTCCCTTGCCAACAATTTCACGGTTCCCTGGAACTTTCACTATGGCTTTGGCCCTAGTAACCACACCTTGCCGCCTATTGATCCTGCTGATCCAAACTCAGAAGTGCTCTTGTGGGCGCTAATATTTAGGTCTGCCCCAACCTATGTCGCTGGCATGTTCACATCCACTATAGTTGTGTGGATCGACTTGAATATGCGCTTCATGCAACCATTCCGAAACATGTTCGGCGAGGGCCCCAAGAAATCTGTCTGGCAACGTTCGAGAGACTGGTTTGGATGGAGACCCAAGGCGGCCTCCTCAGCCAACAAAATTGAACCATTTGTAGAGGAGTGGACACCCGCTAAGGCAGCGGAATCGATTCTCCTGGCATACATTACCGTTTCTCCCCTTCAAGTCCCATTGACAGCTTGGGACAACGGCCACTATAAGGTTTGCATTTACTCGACACTTAACACACTGTCGCCACTTTTCCCAATATTTGTGGGTGGTCTTTTAACTGTCACTCCGAACGACACGTATGACCGAGTGAACTTCTCATTTTCTCTGTCTGCATACATCGGCCTCATGGTGTCGCTGGTGCTGTACTCGATTCTGTTACCCATGGCGATGCCAGGGGCTTACCGGCTTCTTCCTCGTCAACTTTACAGTTTGGCTGACCTCATGGCTTTGTGCCATGAATCCAAATTCATGGCAAGTCCACATTTGGATATCACTCATCGAGAACGCACTCCTTCTAAACAGCACATGGAGGCACGAATTCTACTAACAGATGATCGCTTCCTATTCGGTGTGTATCGCGGCCGAGACGGACGCAGTCATATCGGGTTTGACGTTGCTCGGGTACGAGAGCCTGATTTTGGAAAGTTGAAGAATGTAAGAGACTCTGTCAAGCACATTCCGCCCGAGGGCTTCACGTCCAGAGTCCAGCGAACAATGACCGTCATCCTGGAGGAAGGGAGGAAGACAATGACTGGCGTCATAAGTAGCGCAATGACCGCAAATAGGAGGAGTCCGTTTGCACAACAGGCTCATGGTATTCGATCTGACGAAGGATATGAGATGCCACAAATGTCTGGCGGCCTGGGGCAGCCGCCAACGAGAGCAGAGGCATCTGGCTCTGAGCCACAGCAAAATGGAAGTAGAAGTCGAACAAAGCCCACGAGAGTTGACCTGCCACCTTCATCTCATGACTAAAACCCTGCTGGTCCCCACGGATCACATATACCAGGACGGATAGTATTCGAAGCTCTTCAATCGGTCAGGCGAACGCTTAGTTGAGTGGGCCATTGTAGAACCGCTAGTAGAAGTTAAACTTAATGATATGCGTAGGATATAGGATTACTCCCTGCTGTATGACTTTCGGCATATTTAGTATGTCGGATATGGAGATGGAAAATTCTTTTCTTCCTTTTGGGTTCTTCTGTGGGAATACGTTTCATTGCAGTTTTGAAGCCAGCAAAGAATAATAACTTTATCAAGCTTCGTCTAACCGGACTCCATCTCATAAAACCTAATGTACTGACTATCAAGTTTGTGAATGCTGAATTCTCCAACATGGTCATGGATAATAAGTATATTGGTTCCATTTTATTTCAAATTTGCTTATAAGTCTATGCCAGTCAACAAGATAATAAGTTTGTGTCTACTCCTCCTTTCGCCTTCACTATCAACCAGCCCTACTCCAGTAGCCGATTAGATATTATTCTCAATCTATGAAGATACGAAATCTTCTACCAAGAACAGCAGCTTAAATTCATATCGATGTTCGCCTCAACAAATTGAGGCTCAATCCTCTCTTTGCTCAAACGGCTTTACACTTGACAAATAAGCGAGAAGCTACGGTAAATTCCCAATGCAACACAAAATAATTATAAATGGGCCTTGGCCCAAAGTTTGAGGTCCTCTATACTCCCTTCTCCATCGTATATTTCCTTTTCTACTGCCGTTGAATTGATCTATTAATTGTCAGCAAGTTCCAAGAGGATGTAAAGTTGTATGCAACTCACGTGTTGAGCTCCCAGCTCGCTAATCTTCTCAACACCAAGAAGTCTCATGCACGTCTCAATTTCAGATTGCAAAACTGCAAGCCATCAGCTTTAAGACCATTTAAGTTTATATTCAACTTACTTTCAAAAGTCCGCTCAACGCCCTGAGGTCCGCCAGCACCCAAACCAAACAACGCCGCTCTCCCAACACCAACGGCCTTGGCACCCAAGCACAACGCCTTTACAACATCTGTACCTCTCTTAATGCCCCCATCAACCCAAACTTCAATATGTTCGAAAACTTCAGGACAATACTTCCTAATCTCCAGAAGCGTATGTACAGCTGGAGGAGCGGTATCCAAACTCCTTCCACCATGGTTGCTCAAAACAATAGCGCGAACCTGCGGCGCGCACTGCATTGCTAGATAAGCATCCTCATGCGTCTGTAGACCCTTTAAGATAATAGGTAACTTAGTACGCTCTCCCAGCCACTTGAGGGTATCCTTCCACGTAAGATCCATGGCCGTAGCAGATGCGGGCTGCTGTGCAGGAACGGTAGTCGGGCCTTGCAAAACCCTGCCAAGCCTCATATCATGCTCCCTTTTCCCAAGTATCGGGGAATCAATGGTCAAACAGATGAACTTAATCTTATCACTCATTTGGTTTACCTTGGCTATCTCCTTCTCACTCTTGTCGCGCTTGGCGCTTACATATAATTGCCATCCGAAGATCTGTCCTGGTGCTGAATCGGCAACGATTTGCTCGGGTGTCATCGATGCATAATTCGAGATTATCTGAAGAGCTCCGAACCGAGAGATGCCTTTTGCGATTCCTTTTTCGCCGGCTGGATGTCCTAGACGGGCCATGGCTGCTGGGGAGACATAAAGCGGTGTACTGAGTTTATGACCTAGAAGTGTAGTTGTTGTGTCGCATTTGACGCAGTCGATAAAGATTCGGGGTCGGAGGAGAATTGATTTGTAGACCTTATTGTTGAGGTTCTTGGAAATTAAGTCATCCCCTGCTGAGTAGTAGTATGCCCAGGCTTTGGTTGGTATCTTCTTTGTTGCGACTGCTTCTATCTCGTCCAGATTTAAGAGAGCTTGCATCTCCAGGGATGTATCTTCTTCATGATCGGCCTTTTTGTCAGCCTGCATGTCTGTTGTGACTTTGTCAAGGCTGAAGTCTCTGGTCAGCTTGGAATACGGAGGTGTTATGAGTTTTCAGAAACTCTACCTTCAAGAATGTCACTTTGTTTCTTGGATATCTTTAGTATTTGGATCCCTGAGGCTGAATGAAGTGTAACTGGACAACAGCGAACTCGGACGGAAAGCCCGTCTTATCCGGTTCTAGCAACTTGGCAGTCAGTCCCCCACTGTAGAAACTACGCGCGGCGCAAAAGAAGCATACCATATCGAACGGTGAAGGCGCTTCTCAATGACGGAATTATTTCAACCATTGACGATATCCATATTATTTTCTAGCTCTTATCCATTGGTTTTAGTAGGAAAATTCTCACCGCACCACAATATCTTCTCGTCTTAAATGATACACGGGCTGCTTGCTTCAGATTTCTCTAGAAAGTTTGAAATTAAAATGGACATGTAACGAATGTGTGTAAACTGTAAACTGTAATCTTAAGAGAACTACTTTTTTCGTCACCTTTGTATCACAGTTAAGCCTCATTTTTCCAGAATTTAAGAAATCCAGTAACGACTCTTATGTTACTGTAAAGGCTAAACCGGCACGGATCGCGCCCGTAGCCTTAGATTCCAGCCCCGCCTTCACTATTACTGGGTAAGCGTGCTTTCACCAGATTAGGAAATAGCACTCGCGTAATGTAAAAGTGGGATAGATACTCCGTATATTCTGTGGCAACGAAACGGCGTAAACCAAAACGATAAGCCTACCGCTTTGGTTCCGGATCGTACCCGGATCTTCAGATTTCAAAACTGTTTCATAATTTGGAATATTGCCCGAATCACTTTATAAGATATCATTTTGGAAGTTACTCAAATGTCAAGTGAGTTACTTTGATCGGAGCTACTCGAATTTTATCTCTTATATCTTAATAGATACCAATCCATGATCATTTCTTATGAAATAGTTATCGTGGTACAGCTCTGTTGTAGACAAGCTATTGTACGACCTTTAGAAATGGACCCTAGGGTGCCTCTGTCCCCTCGCTTAACTTGGGCCTTCTCTAAAGCACCTAGTATTCCTTAGCGAGGTACTGTACTTCTCCATATTGGATATTTCTTGTCTTCGTGTACTATGTGAGACCCAGGATACGTCTTGGGATCCGGGTTTAGTAATGACTTACTTGATCTCCAGATGGAGACTTGTATTTATGCTTTTCTTACAGGTATCCCCGGGTTTTCTTCTTTTTTTTTGTTTGATAGCGGAGTCTTGGCTTTACAGAATCATACTCGCTATGATCAACTTAGCTAGAAAAAGTGAAGATTTGGCGGTTGTTGAGATGCATAACAACGTTCAAGTATTTCTGAAGCTATTGTACCCGATGAACGCTAGAATTACTTTTGACATCTATTTGATTGAAGAGCTCCCCTACTCGTTTGCCTGCTATGTGTGTTATCATATCTAGACTGTGGCAATACTGGAAATTCAAAGACGGCTGGTACTTAGGCGAGCTTGGGTTAAGCAGCAGTTAGGTAAGTTCTACCGAGAGATTTTGTCTGGCTAGTTTAAGATCATTGCTAGCGTACTTTTAGTGGACATTGGTATTGAACTCATTCTACGTAGCCCACGAAATTTCTGAATTGACAAGCATGCTCTGGAAATTCCTTCCTGCTTATATTTATGTAACTAACTAGTCTTTGCATTGGGTAACTATCGCAGTTCCTAGCAAGGTCAAGTAAATTTATTTGTTAATCTTACGATATTCCAAACATACTACTCAGTGACCGCTTATTTGCCATCTCATCTATAGAACCAATGTATCTTGACCTCACCAAACTATCATCTACTTGAACACACATCACCCGCTCTCCTATGTAGATCCATTCTAAACTTGGAAAGACATTAATATACTCCATTCCTTCAACAATCATCCTTTCCCTGTGCCTCCTCTCCCAATACGGCTTCCCTAGCTTTGGATCTAGCATTGGCCCCCGTGCATGGCTAGGCACCTCATCCAACGGTACACCAGTATATCCAAGGTCTTCATCGGTTGCGAACGTATCTATGTAGTACCGCTCTAAGTTCGGGGAGTTAACACGTAAGCTATAAGTGTCGCCGCAAAGTGCAAGCCTTTGAAGATATCGCAAGGGAGACAAATGTTGGCGTATTGCTCTGTGATCCACTGCCCAACTCCGTCGCCAGTCTTTTAAGCGACCGCACGAAATGCAAAGCTGGTTAAGGGCGTGTAGATTGCCAATGAGACAAAGTCCTGTCTCGGGCAACAACGAGCATGATTTGGGCCAAGAGACCCTTAAAGATGTAAGGTTTGAGAAGGTTGCAAGAATCGGCAGGACCTGACTCTCTAGAGATTCGGGGGGAACTCCGCCGGAGTCGAGGTCAACCTTTGATAGCTGTGTATTTGCTCGTAAGAAGCTAAGAGGAGGCTGTGACATTGAGAGTGCCTCCAAAGATGGAATCTGGCCACAGCTACCCAGAGCTTCGTTAAGAAGATCCGTTTCGCGCATAATGTTTAAGTTGACAAGTTTGGACTTTAAGAAAGCGTCCATGATTGAAGTATCCGCCAACTCCAACATTTGGACGTGTAAATTGCGCAAGCAAGGAAATTTTGGTAATGGACCGTCTCCGAAAGTCTGGAGGTCTTTACGCCGACGGTGTATCCATACCAAGGTCTCAAGGGAAGGTGCACAGAGACGAAGGATACTAGCGCACAACGTAGCTGTTGTTCCCTTCATCCAGAGGTTGCAGGTAAGCTCTAGGTGAAGAGTACGTAAGGGCCAGACTTGGGGTTGTCGTAAATTAACCTCAAACACATTATCAATAATAGGGTGATGTAGCTTGAGATGCTGTATCGAAGAACTAGCAAGCGCATTATAGAAATCTGGAGAGAGGTTGTAATCTTCCTCCCAATCTAGAATTTCCAAATGTGGCAAGGTTTCGGTGGAACAAATGATGGCCTGCACTCGGGGAAGATAGTCCTCGTTGATTGTGGTAATGATGGTTTGCCATTTAGGTTGGACTGCTTCATTGAGGGTTAAGCCAAGGCCCTCACTGTCGTTGAGGTTAGCCTTCGGTATGTCAAATCGTTGTCGTATAGTATCAGGGCTTATTAACACTGTCAGTCGCCGGATACAAGCACCTAAGGATGGCAGAGCAGTTGATCCATTGTTCATCATTCTTTCACTACTCTCAGATACTAACAGGCGAACCAAAGCCTCGGACGAATTACTGTAGTCAAGGCGAACATCTGCAAATTGACGTGAGCGGGCTAGCTGCCGGCAGTCACTATTGACCAGCGCCAGAGCTGCCAGGGAAGAGG
This sequence comes from Pezicula rhizophila, assembly GCA_022190145.1. NCBI lineage: Eukaryota > Fungi > Ascomycota > Leotiomycetes > Helotiales > Dermateaceae > Pezicula > Pezicula rhizophila. Next base: position 8,950 of record JAJONI010000646.1, read on the forward strand.
CCTCCACAAATTCAAGAATGCGTCCAAGGATCTCGACGGGAAAATTGAACAGGGCTGAAGCAGACATTGGGGGTCGATGCTCCATAACACGATCAAAGGTTAATGGCAGAGGAGAAACAGGGTCTCTTTGGGATTTCCCTTGGTCATCTTTGAGCGTGTAAAATGGGGTATTCGAAGCCATCCTGGCAATGGCCATGCCTATCGATTGTTGGCGGTGGTGGTGATGGGTGGCGCGCTAATATGTTGTGGGGAATTATTTGATGGAGGAGCCTGAGAAAAAGCAAACCAGAAATTTTAAAACCCGCATAGCTTTGTGGATAGTCGCGTGACTAGCTAACGAACAAAAAGTGCTTTTTTTTGTGTAATCTTACTTACTGTACGAGAGGCTGGTGTGGGAGGGCTGCAGCGTCCATTCTGACATGTGTGCTAGGTATTACGCGCTTTCAGGGTCACAGTATCAGAAGTGCGCAGCTCAGGCACCCTAAGCGAGCCTTTCCGCAACAGGGGAATCCATGCTAGAACTATTCCTTTGCTTCTCTCTCCAAATTTCTACCTCTGGTCATCAATGAGATAGATGGACACTACACTGCTAGCTTCTGGTTGTCATGTTGCGGTGCGTTTCTAATTGTTGCCCTCGACTTGACTTAGGTACTCAATAATTTTGAAGCAATCCAAAGGGTGCCAGTCTTGCTGATGTAGAGACTTTTGGTCAGCTCACTAGCTTTGTGAGAAGTGCTGTTTCCCCTGCAAAGGACGCGTAAGTACATATACACATCTGTCGCTAGTCAATTATTTTCGAATATTTTGCAGCTTGAAATATACTTTAGGTTCTGCACTTGGTTGTGGATTTGGTGGATTTGGTGGATTTATTAATATCTTAACTATTTTTTTATATTCAATGCTGGAGAGTAATAGAAAATTCGGTTCCATGTTTGAGGATGAATTCCTGGGTGTTAGTTTGTTAAGTGACAAGCACCCTAAGTTGAGGTACATCACTTACGGTATTCTCCAAGACTTACTCTCCCGTCTACCACAAACCAGAAGACTGCATCGCCGACAACAAGAACAAGATTCTGTAGAGGAACTTCTCGTGTCTTTAGAATAAGTCCATTCATATATCTTCGTATATGTATGGTTCTGGTGAGACTATCGGGATTCATTGCAATTTTGTTACGTTGGCTGGAGATTGATCACGCCGGCTAGAGAATTAGTTTCGGACGCCGGGCTAATGTAACCCCGATGGGGTATTTAAGTCGGGCTTCGGCCACTTAGAGTAATGGCATCCTTTTGACACTTCACAAAACATCCCATTGGGGTAACAAATTTTTAAGTGCACTAGTAATTATTAACCATTGTTGCCCAGCATCTTATAGTTGCCAATCATTTTACGTATTAAACTGACTTGGTGTGTTGTAGAAAGACTGGAAGTATTATTTAATATGAGCACTTTTAACTCACGATCAAATGTGCAGAGGCACCTCTTCACAGAGATTTGCTTTGAAAATAATGACAATAACTACGTATTTAACAGTAATTCTTATCGATGATTTCTAAAGTGCTCTAAAATGAAGGCTATACGGTTTACCATCCACAGGATAGGAGTCAATAGCTTAGGTTAAGACCGCGCCTGTTCGATCTCTACTCACGACAGAACCCCAGGGATTGCAGATGTCGAGATATGATGCTAAAGGTTCTATTTACTTGCACACCGTTTGTATTTCAAAGTCCAACACGGTAATCGCCTTAGCTATAGGATTCAGCAAGTGCAAAAGTTGAGTCGGCCAAAACTGCTTAATCTGAGAGCCAAGAGTTACGTCGCTTAACTTCCTCAACCCCTAGAAGAATTAAAATCATGATGTGAGGCAAATGTATAACCACTTAGAGCATTCTCAAGGATATTGTGTAGAAGATAAACATCAAAAAATCCTTCTAACCCACGGCAGTAAGGCCCGCATCAAGAGAGGAGGTCTCCGATACGCTTGACCTTAGCGAGCAACGTATTTCTTAGATATACGTATACTGCAGCTTACAAATCGGTAGTGATACCAAAGCATGACTGAAACTTTTCGAAACATCTTGAATTAATTCTGATCTACTCTAGTTACCAACTAACTAAGTCGTGGAGACGCTCAGTTTGCGTTCCGCAAAATTAGGGCCATTCCGGCAGTAAAACCGTCTAGCAACATTCACTTACATGATGCATCATTCAAGCCCCGGCATTTTCTCATTACATGCCATCCAAATCCCATAGCTTGAAACCGCCATTTGATTTCTTATCATATCTTCGTCTCTCGCCCCTTTCAGTAACCTCTCAGCCACGACATCCGCTTCAGCATGCGTAAAGTATCGTCTGGAGAACTCAACCCCAGTTAATCTCTCTTGCTTCCGCATCTCTCTCTGCTCGATCTCAATTTTCGATTTCTCGTGACCAACAGCAAAAATATCACCTTTGTTGATAGCAGCCGCAACGTGTTGCCATGCCCTCCGAGATTCAAGCGGATCCTGCTGTTCAAGTGGAGCAATCGATAACGGAGTTCTCGAAACCTGATCTATCTCAACTTTCTCAAGCTCCTCACCTGATCTAGCTTCTTCTAAAACATAATTGTCACTCCATTGTCCTTTAGCAATGTACAGGGGGCTTTCGATCTGTTCATCAGAAAATATAGATGCTGTAAATACGTTCTTTTTCCTGCATAACCATCCTCTACCTGAATAATCGATTTTTATTGCATATCCCGACGAACTACGGATATATGAGGAACCACTGAGTTCCAGAAATAAGGATCCAGACATGAGCCCTTCAATGTGAACTTTGGGCATGGTTATGAGGTAATCTTCGTCGTATTTGTCGATGTGAAGAATTGAGTAGCCTTTTCGATCTATATGGATCGTACTGGAGAAGTAGGCCTTGGGTGCTACTTGTCCTCGAAGCTGAAAAGAAAAGGATTACTAATAAAATTCGGTTTAAAATGAACTGGTGGGGGAAGAAGTTGCATACCTTGATTCCGTGTTCTTTGTTCCAGATACAACATGCCGTTACTGGTGGATGATGACTACTGCCTTTTAATATCCATTTCATGACAACACTCTCATATATATTCATACCTGACTTGCTCAGAAACCATATTTGTAACTCCAACATCATCTTCCCATTTCCCCTTGAAGATCTCGCCTAAAAATGGATTCAAGGGTTTCAACTTCTTCGTTTTGCCATTCTCATCTCGGTTACAGTGTTGCTCTTTTAGTGTACTGATAAACCATTTCAATACAAGCAACATCCGTTTCTCGGGATCGGGTTCAAGGGCTGGGGCTACGAAGAGCGATGGTCGTTCACACCAGTATGTTGAGAATTCGGTCATGGATTGTGGTGACAGGAGAAATGGTGGTGCGGTAAGTGAATAGAGTTCGCCTTTGAAGGTTGTGATTGACTATTAGTTTGTAAGATTTTCATTCCTGAATTTTGTGTATTCGCATACACGATAATGCTCAAAATACCTTGAGAAAAGACAGCCAACTTTTCTTATGCTCTGGAGCTGACTCATCGTCCGTTTTCTTCGACATGATTAAAAATCTATTCTTCGTCGTTTGAAAACGAACTTCAAGCTGAGCTGGAGGGCAGTGGAGTCCTGGTCTGAAGTTGACCTTATACCTGGAGGATAATGAAGTATTGCACTTTTATACAAAGCCCTTCGTGGTATCTCGCCCATCTTTTCTCCATGGAAACCAAAATCGATATCATGATAGCAAAGCCACACGGCACTGTTACCATCCGTTATGCATACCTCACGTTGATGTTCGTATTTATGATTCCAGAATCTCATCTATCTTGCTGTCAATGCCAGAATGATCAAGCCGTGTCCTCGTACATTTCTCCATATTGACAAGTGGGACCGTCAGCCCTAGTCGTAACAAATAGGAATGCCTTTAATACGGAGCCAAGATTCAACAAGAGAGGTGCTCTAAGCGAGACCACTAGCCGACGATCATTGACAGAAGGAACAACACCATTTCTGTGATTTGGGTATTTACGTGAAAGCCTTGTACTCGTATCCCATTTCTATTGACTTTTTCTAGACTTTTGATTTACTTCTGGCTAGGATTCAGAACTCGAGCTAAGTGAGCTGTAGGATTAGGAATCTGATTTGCAATGTTTTTCCAACGTAGCTAACGAGGTAGGGGATGCTAGTGTTGTACCGTACGAAAGAGGGTATCAAAAAATGAGGGACACCCCCCCTGTTCAGAAGCCTCGCTTAGTTGCGATTTAGAAGACTTTGACTGCGTAATATGAATCATACAGCGCTAAAAAGTGCGCATAATTCATCACGCTAGCCAAGGGGTGTCCCTCATTTCTTGATACCCCCTTTCGTACGTAGCATTTTCCAATGAGCTTCAACCAACCCCTGCTACGGCACTCACTAGGTGCGGCTTTGCCTGTCAGAGCTAATGTACGGAGCCATCCTTCGCAAGATGTGTTTCGTGAGGCGAGAAGATAGGGTTTACGGCAGCGCAAGTTAAGCAAATTACCTTACTCAAGTCACTAACGTCGATCTAACAGTACAGAGATCATGGCAAAAGTCATAAGACCATAGGCTCTATACCCTGTATTCGCTAAATAAGTACGCTGTGGCTAGCCAACCAGAGCCTGTATTAATTATTCTGTAGGGTGGGTACCTACTGAACAATCCCCTGAAATCAAGCAAATACTCCACGTTGCGCCATCTAAAAGAATATCGTCGCTAGAAATGAAGCATCTGAGAGCAATCCAGCTGCTCTTGGCAGTAGAAAAACAGTATGCCAAAACTCCATAGTACATGTTATATTTTTTTATGTCTTCTCAATCCTTGCGATGTTTAATCTTGATATTTAACGGTGGTTTATCCCACAATACAAAAATCCGCTGACCAGCCCACTCTTGACTATCCTCACAAAGCTCCATCTCGAAGTAGAACAGCATCCGAGCCAAAACTGATCGCATCTCGTTCCAAGCAAGACTAAGAGTTGGATTTTTGTTAGTCAAACGAAGACTTATTTAGCGCTCTATGTATAGATCAAAAATACTCACTTTTTGCCAATACAATTTCGAGGGCCAGCTGAGAAGGGGTTGAAAGCTGCCCTATTATCATTTGCGTATTTCTCAGGTGGATTCGACAACCATCTTTCCGGAGCAAAGACTTCTGGCTTGTGGAAATTTCTAGATGAATGTAGTGTTGAGAGATGGTGTACAGCAACAGCAGTCTATGAAAATATTTCTTAGCAAATTTACTCTTCAAAAGGAGAAAGAATGAAGACAGTACATTTCCTGGGACAAATTCCCCATTCACGATACATCCTCCAGGTGGTGTTCTTCGTGGAAGTCCAAGTGGAACTGGGGGGTACATGCGAAGACCCTCCTCGAGAACAGCTTGGAGATAAGGTAATTGGGCAGTTGATTGTAATGTCATTTCACTTCCGGTCTTGAACGCGCCGCGTACTTCTTGCTTGACTTTGGCGTAAATTTCTGGGTTCTTAAGCAGAAAGTAGGTTACTCCTGTCAGCAACGTTGATGTAGTCTCCGAACCAGCAATGATGAGAATTTCCGAAGTTCCTAAAAGCTCTTCCTTGGTCATACCTCGTTCATCATTATGGCGTAAGATCTAACCCAGCATTAGCTCTCAGTCACTATGTTGAATACTTTACATAATTCGTACATAAGTCATAAAATCCTGACGATCCGTCTTGGCTTCTAGTCTCTCTAATGTCTTCCTCCTGGTAAGTTCTAAGTGTTCCTTTCTAGCCCTGTCAAGTTTAGGAATAGACTTGATCAAAACCCCAATTATTTTCATTAGGGGCTGATAAAACGCCGCGACCTTCAAAACCCTGGTGGCTTTAATGCCCTGGAAGAGATTTCTCATCCAAGGATGATATTCCCCTGATTCCAGTGCTCCAAATGATTTTCCATATGCCAAATCTCCGATGACATCAAATGTGATAAAATTGTACCATTGCGTCATGTCTACCTTGTCAACTTTTGGATCGTCGACTCTTTTTTGAAGCTGTGAGACCATTAACTCGAAGTAATGTGTCAAGATTTCTTCTTGACCCCGTAGTGCGGCATCTGAGAATGCATGAGATAGAAGTTTACGCATGCGGCTGTGGTCTTCGTCACTCGACCCTATCTTCTGTTAGGCAAAGACGCCGGTCTGAAAAGGTACAAGTATATATTTACAGATGATGCTCGGTTTTCCATTTCCACCCAGGGTGTAGAACTCGGGGTCTTTTGGTAGTGATTTCTTTGCACCTCCACCGTATATGTCTAGTTGGTGATTAGTTATGCGCGCAAGGTAATACTATAAAGCCTACCCTTCATGGCTCCTGAAGAAGTGAAACTTAAAGAGTCGGGCCGCATCCGGACAACAGGGCCATATTTCTCATGGAGTTCTTTTAGGTTATGGTCATATGTCCCTGTGAAAATGTCGTAGAAAAACGGTACGTACAACGCCGCTCTGTGCTTTGGTCCAGGGTACTTCGAGAGTGGATGGAAGTATATGTTGTATATAGCTTTGTAAACATTGTAGACCAAGGCCTGATGGGGATTAAGTTAGTTGGCAAACTTTGCCCATCATTGTGACGAATTACGACAATGACGAATCCAGTCCAGAGCCAATAAAACTTACTATTACAACCAAGCCAAGAATGCCTGTAGTAGCCCTTAAAGAGCTAGATACAGTTTGCACATCCATTGGTGGTTTACAAATCGATTTTGGTTCAATAGTTCGAAATTTTTTTGATGTGTATGTTGTAGTTGAAAGATGACAGAACGCTATGGGTAGATGATGCAGCAAGCAAGAAAAAGAAAGAAAAGAGGTTACCACTGCACTTTGTAGTGCTTTCCTATCTGGCATACCTACTAATAACTCATCGTTCCGGGAACGTCGCACATTCCCGTATTCGTAAACCTGTTGCCACTCCTTCGCATAACATTAGCCACATACGCCACAATAACCAGAAGATTTATAGCCTTCCAAACACCAATGAGTTTCAAGCCTTGTTGGCTGGCTAGACAGATCACGGACCTGGGTCAAGGGTCTACATCAACCAATTGTATGATTCTCTATACGATAGATACATTCCTAAATTCAGCTTCCCTCGTATCTCGCATATAAAGCTGCAAGTGTCGCCCGCACTAGAACTCCACGACGGCGACGTCGCTTTCCCATTCTTTTGGTACGCATTATGTCCCCCGTACAAGTCACCGGCAAAGTAATCCACGAGTCGGGATGGCAGGCATACGAAAGCCGCATTCTAAGTCGAGATACGGATGCTTACGATGCAAAAGGAAGAAAGTCAAGGTGAGTGCGAACTTTGGGTATTCCCAAACTTTAACTTTGTTACTCCTATAATCTGCTCAAAGTGTTCCTAAGCAGTAATTCATTCCCTAAATAGGGTAAAAATTATTGAAGAGTCTCCAAGCGGTTGCATGTCGCAATGATAGTACTTTGCATGTATTTAGAATACTAATCTGAAAGTCAAGCAGAAGGTTTTGGCTTAAGACTATTTGCTGAACAGATTTTGTGATTCTAGTGCGATGAGAAGAAACCTTCCTGCGGAAACTGTTTAAGATATTCATCTGAATGCTCGTTTACTATAGCTTCTGTAGCTACGCTGCCTGGCTCTCAGCCAAGCGTCGTTAGTCGAGGAAGTGTATTAAAAGGCAACAGAACTACTCCAACAACACCGAATCTCAACACTTCTGGAAGCTCAAGCAATATAGGTACTGTAGACAATTATGTCTCCAAGTTATCAAAGTTATTACCAAAGGCATGCAATCACGATGGCCAGGTCGGCTCAGAAAGCATTCCTACTGCCAGCGCCTCAAACACAACTGCAAACAACATTTCAAATTTTTCACTTACAAAGACTCTACCAAGTCTCGAGGGGCGGTTAAAACTCCGAGATCTCGAACTCTTCCACATCTTCATAACATCAACCTGCTTAACCTTATCGCCGCTACGAAGTAAACAAAAAATGTGGCAAGAATTAATCCCCAAGATCGCCTTGAAAAACGTCTTCGTTCTAGAAGGAGCACTTGCATTCACTGCCTTACACTTGATGCATTTACAACCAAGTGATCAAGCAAGTAATCAAGCGGCCTTACTAGCCGAAGCATCAGCCTATTACAATTCAGGTCTAATTTCCTTTCGATCAGCTATATCGAATCTCTCAAAAGACAACTGCGATGCTTGTTTTGCATTCTCAAGTCTGCTTGTTGGATATACATGGGCTTCATCATCAGGAATCGGTAACCTCTTTTTCTCGGATAGTTCACAATCAGCGGAAGAAGGCACGACTGTAGAATGGATATCTCTGTTGCGTGGCGCCTATGCACTTTTACTTTGTTCGAAACATTGGATGGAAGATAGTCCATTAAAAGTCAGCTTTCGAGTATGCGATACTCAAGAAGATGAACAAGAGGCACAAGATGGACAATATAATTCACCACAACCAAGAAATCAACAAAATCAACAAGAGCAAGAATGTGAACAACAAACCATCGATTTGAACTCGGAAGCCCAAGCCAAATTCAAACGCTTGAGACAACTCTGGGAATCGCCTTCAAAATCATTCACCATGGAAGAAATAACAACATTCGACGATACTCTTATCCTGTTACAAGCATTACATGCAAAGATGACAGAAGTATCAAATAAAAGAGTTGATGTAATAGCACTTACTTTTACATGGCCGAGTATGGTACCTGATTTATATATCAAGATGGCCAATAGAAGAGTACCAGAAGCTCTTATTTTACTTGCTCATTTTTGTTTGTTGCTTAATATTGTGGATCATTATTGGTGGGTTCATGGGATGAGTAGGAGTCTTCTTTTTACTATTAGCCAGACGCTCGGGAAGGAGTGGGAGGGTTGGTTGGCATGGCCTTTGCAGGATTTGACATTAACTGAGTTCAAGGCGAAGGCGAGGGTTGAATCGACCAAGGGGAAATAGATTGTGGGAAAGTGGGGAGTATGGTGTAGTTCTGTGTTGTTGTACTATTGTTAATAAGCCTTTTCATCAAATACTTGAATCCCGCCAGTTATCCAAAACAAGTCACTTATCGGGCTGAAACTATAGTACAGTATTAATTAAACCTAATCAGTTAGCCTCAGCCTTAACTGATGTCAACTCCCTGAAAGTTGATACAATACCATCATTATATGACCATATCACAAGCTGTTTAGTTATAAAAACACGTTACCCATATTCTTTAAGCTCAAGAAATTATCTAAATCTCATCTTTAATAAAAGAGGCACCAGATCGCACTTTGCGGCTAACTCAAGCTCGTATTATTAACAGATCATATCTCAAGTCCATTGAGTTTCACATAGGTAAACGACTTCGATTCCAATTTAGAAGGAAAAAAGCACAAAGTAGTAAAACCTCCCTATATACTTTACCAGAAGAATAGGGAATCACAAACGTCTTTTAAGGCCTATCAATAGAAACTATAAGTGCTTCAAGGAATGTATTTATTATTCCTAGTATAATAACTATGTCCTGTACGTGCCTATTCAGGAGGAGAGCTAGGGAAAACCTATGCAAGGGAAAAACCTAACTCCACGTAGACTTCGAGCACACAAGAGAGCCCATATCCAAGCCAATGAAGGAGGCAATCAGCAAGCCTATTCCGACAAGTATTCAAGCCCATCTGCGAGCCAGTGCCGACGAGTATTCGAGCCTACCTGCGAGCTAGTTCCGACGAGTATTCGAGTCTGTCTGCGAGCCCATTCCGAGCCTACATTCGAGGCGTATTCGACCTATAGTGTTATCTACACATAAGCCAGTTTGATATTCAATATCTAAGCAAGGTAGGGAGGGATAACACATCTCCACATCAAGCCAATAGCTAGTACTCTTGCTCTTTTCTTAGCTTCGTACCGAAGTCGTCTTGTATTCATCTTGTATTCGTTTTGTATTCGTCTTGTATTCGTAAGGGCTTTTTGACATGTGTTCGATGTCTTAGCTTCCTTGCTACTTCATGGCAACGCCTAGCTTCGGCACACACCAATGTCATGGCTGTTCATGTGCCTCCGCATCCTCAGCGTCCACAACGCCTAGCTTCAGCACGAACCAGTCTCATGGGTCTTCATGCCTCCGCATCCTCAGCGTCCTCAACGCCTAGCTTCAGCACAAACCACTCTCGTGGGTCTTCATGCCTCCGCATCCTCAGCGTACACCACAACGCCTAGCTTCAGCACAAACCAGTCTCATGGTTATATGTGCCTCCGCATCCTCAGCGTCCACAACGCCTAGCTTTAGCACAAGCCAATCTCGTTCATGGCTCTTCATGTGCCTCCGCATCCTCAGCGTCTACAACGCCTAGCTTCAGCACAAACCACTCTCGTGGGTCTTCGTGCCTCCGCATCCTCAGCGTCTACAACGCCTAGCTTTAGCACGAACCAGTCTCATGGGTCTTCATGCTTCCGCATCCTCAGCGTACACCACAACGCCTAGCTTCAGCACGAACCAGTCTCATGGGTCTTCATGCTTCCGCATCCTCAGCGTACACCACAACGCCTAGCTTCAGCACGAACCAGTCTCATGGGTCTTCGTGCCTCCGCATCCTCAGCGTCCACAACGCCTAGCTTCAGCACAAACCACTCTCATGGGTCTTCATGCCTCCGCATCCTCAGCGTCTACAACAATGCCAGCATCAACTACGCCAGTCTCATGGCTTCGTTCTGTCTGCATAGCATTGTGCCTTCGAGGCTATTCCAAGCCTTTCGGGTCTTCCGAGTCTTCCGGGCCGTCCGGGCCTTCCGGTATAGAGAGGGAGTGTACTTCGTACGTGACGGGCTCTTTCTAGGCTGTATCCATATCGTAGTGAACGATCTTGTACAGGACGAGGCATTAGGATGAATATATCGAATACGAATCCTGACGGAGTGCTACGCAGATATCGAATATCGTCGATTAATTCGTAGTTTAATGCCTGGCTTTCGAAAGAGGAAGAGCAACAGGAGGAGGAGGAAGAGGAGGAGGAGGAGAAGATATACTTTTCTAACCCCGCATTCGGGATGGGATCACTTTGGGCCGATTCCGCCTAGCCGTGATAATATGATGTAATATTAGATCTGAGAGTAACTAAGTATAAGGCTAAGAACAGTTATAGTATTACCTTGGCAAGTGATGTAGTGTCTCTCCTAAATGGCTCTCTTTCCTAGGATATGAAAGTGTTTTATCTAAAGAGGTTAAGTGAATTCTAGGAAGGTGTAAAGTAATATTTTCTCTTGGTCTATGTGGTAGGTTTATTGAAATTCACCAAGTGCAATACAAGGTGTGGTGCAG
>JAJONI010000647.1:0-20270 GCA_022190145.1 Pezicula rhizophila
AAGAATAAAAATAAATTGACCTCTCATCCTACCTAGGTACAAGTAGCTTAATGCACGTATAAATGCTGCATTTAAAAAAATCTATAGAACTAGGCTATTTCTCAAATATACTTCTCATTATTAAGATGCTTTAAACCTCGTCTGTTAAGCTATATACCTGCAGCTTCTATAAAAACTTCGATTCCTCCGTTATAATGATTGGATGATATTTCACTTATTAACCCGATGAAACGGTTAAAGAATGTCCGCTTTGTAGCAGTGTTATACACGGGTAGGCTAGGCTTACAAAATCATAATCTATACCCACCCAGCCTATCAGGCTCGGCCTGGCTGGGCTGGGTAGTGGTTATTTACCCAACCAAGTCAAACACTGCTCCATAGTCTAATCACTCCAAATGCCAAAAGATACAGATTTAAGGAATAGGCAGCTCTCTACTTTTTCCAGCTAAGCGTACCTCGCAACTAAGACCATCATGCCATCGAGAATTCTATGACGGTTTATTAATGACAGTACTAGCGGCAGGAATAGACTAGAACTCATACTACTCTCTACGTGTTGGATTCTAGTTAAACAAGACAAGAATATGTGTATCGAATTTCCTGATCTAGAATTGATATTACTCATCTCCACAGTAAGATAGTCTAGAAGTGGTATGCTCACAGTTTGTAGAGATCAAGGCAACCATCGTAGGCCTTAAATGGAGAAATTGATACCTGCGTTTGAAATTCCGATAACAAAAGCAGAGGCCTTGGCATCACTACAGCCAGTTGTAAATTGTGCGTCATTGAAGGGACTAATAATGCCAATGGCGAGGATACCACCAATGTAGAATATACTGAGTCGCCAGAAATAATAGCCTGCTGCTTCTTGGAAGTTTATGTCGAGGGGATTTCATCTCTCCTCCTGTGATGACAAGGAATTCGGCTGCAAATGCGAGTGGATAGGCGCTTGATATGATAGTTCCAACAAAGGCTACAAATGTTCCAGTTCGTCCTCCTACCAGCAATGTGTTTGTCACAGTAGATCCTTCCCATAGTGGAACCCGAGAATTCCATGTTGTTCAGGACCACCACCACAGAATAAGACGAAAGAGAGAGTCAGAAGTCCAATGATAAGGAATATATCTTCAGAGAGGCGAACCAGAACTCAGTCTCGCCAAAATATTCTTCTGGCAGAAGACTAAGGACTACTATAACGACAACGAACATCGAAAGTCACACGGCAACGTTGACAAGACTGCCTGATCATTGAGTCTCCAGCTCTTCTATAAGGGGACGAAAACAGATCCGACGAGCCCCAATACAACAGCTATAGCAATCACTTGAGAACGACGAGGCTTTACTCAGCGCTCCGTCCTTGAATCGACTAATACATCCTCTTCTTCTACGCCACTGAAAGAAAAGCTCTCACCATCAGCGACATGACAAGTTTCTGTCTCAACCACATGCATCTTAACCTTCCAAGCTGAACATATTAAAAATTACCAAATTGAATCGAATGACCAGAATGACTAAAAAGACCGATCTACAGAGAGAAAATCCCCTCCCTTATATCCTTAAAGGTCTCCAAGCTCCATAGTCAGATCACGCAATCCAGGAACCGTAATTCACATGGAGAACTAACTAAACCTCTTCCTTGGCTATCTATGGTGCACTGTACTTGGCAGCATCAATCATAGACGCAATAGACACACACACACACCCCCACAAAGATTCTCAGATGTGCAAGAATTCGCAAATCGCAAAATTTTCATCTGCAGTTTTGCACCGAGTACCAACCAACTTGCAAAATCCACTCCTGTACACTCCATAGCCGTCTTCTCCGGCCGGAATTGAGCTTTAACTTGTTAGTTAAGTGTGCTAAAACAGTAGAGAGCCTAGAAATTGGTCGTATACTCCCAATGGAGTTCCTTAGCCTGTAATCCTCCTCTACAACTCTGGCAACGCCACCATATCTTTACCCTCAATTATAGCTATAACGCGGATTGTACCAGCTATCAGATATGGAATATATAGAGAAACTATGGTGGGGAGTAGTAACATTAGCCATGGCATATTCTCCATCATCGCCGCCCAAAATCTGGTCAGCTAGTCCTTGTAAATATCACACCATCACTGTGAAAGACGAATCAAAGTGAGGGTGTGTGGCGTATTAAATCAAAGATTACTTATTATTTAAGTAGAGACCCGCATATATGTATGCGTATTCATAATTCATAAATCATTTCCCTCGTCGAATCCCATGTTTCAAATAGTCAAGCTCCCCACCAACCTCAAATCCCTCGAACTAGCACCAACCCAAACCCCATACTCGCCCGCCTGCAACTCCCACAACTGGGCCTCCGTACTCCAAACACTCAAATCCCTTCTCGTAACCTCAAAGCTAACATCCACCTTTCCGCCAGGAGAAATAACATCCTTACTAAAACCCCTCAATTGCCTGATTGGAGAATTTGGGATTCCGATGTATAATTGACTGATCTCTGCAGCTTCGTAATCACCTGTATTGCTTATTGTAGCGGTGATGTTGAAGAGGACATTCCAGAGATCTTCTTGACCTCCTGATAGTATAGCACCGGTTGGGTAGGTTGATGTATCTGCTCCTGTGGATGTAACTTCTAAAGAAGAGTATTCGAAAGTTGTATAACTTAATCCGAAACCGAACTCGTAACGAGGGGTTATGTTATATTTATCGAGAGCCCGGTAATCGATATAAACTCCTTCAGTGAAATCGCTCTGTGGGAAATAAGAATAAGGAGTTTCTGGCACGGAGGGAGACAGTAGATTAAAATCAGATGTAATGAGATCAGATTCGTTTTTGGGTACCGAATATGGGAGTTTTCCCGAGAATGATACGTCACCGTAGAGGAGGGAGACAAGTGCTCGGCCTGAGTCTTGACCTGGAAGGTGGGCGAAAATTACGGCGGTGATGTTGGGATGTTCAATCCATTGATCGACGAGTCGGACGCCCGCGTTGTGGATTACTACGATCGTGTTTGGGCAGCTGCCGGCGACGTTGTTGATAAGGGTGTCGGAGTAATCGTCGTGGGTACCTATGCGGTCGATTCCTTCACTTGCCCAGGCGTTGATGAAGACGAGGCAGGCATCGCTAGCGCCTTCGACAAGGGGGTTTTGTGATTGGAAATCCCACATAATTGTGCCTATTAACTTCGTCAACACCTTTTAACCACACAAGACTGGGTAATACATACTGCCATTTTCCCAAGCCTTTTGCTGCAATGCATCGAATGGTGCATTGATATAAGCTGGAGTAACTGATCCGGAACCACCACCGGAAATGATCGTTCCATTAATAGCAATTTGAGATATTGGGGCTTGGGGGGCCATATCGATGAAACCTGCTATTGCTTCTAGTGCGTTGGCTGATTCGTAGCCAAGAACCCAAGGGGACCAAGACTGCCTATCGATATCCTCAACTGCAGGTGCATGTGCGGAGTAGCCAAAGATGGACAGGAGTTTAGGCGACTTCAGTGGAAGGGTGGAATTAGTGTTTTTCACAAGGACGTGACCTTCGACTGCGCTTTGTATTAGGAGATCTTTTGATGAAGGATCTCGCGCATCAACTGCTTTGTGTGGGGCAGATAATGAGGGAGGCAGCCCGACTCCGGTTGCTGGATAGTCAGTATCTTGACCGAGTTGATACCAGGTTGCAATGATTCTATAAATTCATTAGACAAGAGGGTTTATCAGCAACAGGAATAAGTATTACCGAGTAGCCATGTCATCCAATCTTGACAAGGGAACAGTTCCATTTGAAACAGCAGCAGTGAGGTTTCCACCCCAGTATCCTCCGGCATCTGGCATTGCCATATCTAAACCGCCCTGTTCAAGATAATCAATCAGTGGAGCTTCAAACAGAATTTGGAATAGAGAAATATACCATTGCCGAGGCTACTCCACTCTGCTGCCCATACCAATCACTCATCACGAATCCTTGAAAACCCAACTCAGTCTTCAAGAGTCCGTTCAAAGCCTTGCTGTTTTCAGAAGCACGGGAATTGTTTAGACGGTTATATGAGGCCATGACAGAGCCAGTACCCGCTCTAACTGCATCTGTTCAAAAGGTTAGCGAACACTCATTGGCACACGACTAGGCTAGATAGCCCTACCAGCAAAAGGCCATAGATAAAGTTCGTGCATAGTCTTATCGTCCATATTTGAAGATATCGAAGATATATCATTTCCAGTCCAAGTTGTCGGTGCGCGATTTGTTTCCTGTTCATAACCAACGAAGTGCTAAACATGCCATTAGCTATCCTTCGACAGTACTATTTAGGAGGATGTTGTACCTTCGTGGTAGCCGAAACCCCAACGTCTTGCATACCCTTGATAGTAGGTACAACAATTGCACCTGCGAGATATGGGTCGTTCGAGAATCCTGGTTGGCATATCATTAGTATAACAATTAACAAGCTAGAAAAAGGGTTCTACTTTACCTTCCCAATTACGCCCACCTTCAGCGAGACGCCCCAAAGGACCAACAACTATATATGTTAGGGCAATTCTAGAAATCCGTGTCTTGTCTCCAGTGGCTTACCCGGGGCTAGAGCGAGATTGACACCCTTTGTGCGGAATTCCTTTCCCATCGCAGCTGCTCGTTTGTAGGCGAGATCGAGATTCCAACTGCGTGCCACGGTCAACACCAAACCCTCCACTTTTCAGTATAGAACAACTCACCTAGCACCCACATGTATTCCACTGCTCCATCCATTGACGAAATCCGTTCCACGGACACCGGCAGCTGCATCTTGTAAACACAGCCCGGGAAAGCCAAGGCGAGTGATGGCTGGGATATTGCCAGAACAGCCATTGGTAGTACTTGAGACGCCGAAGGTGAGGTTTGACTAGAAAGAACAATTAGAACTTGCTAAAGATAAATGCAGGAAACAATTGGGAGGTGTGGTACGATTGAGCAATGTAAAGACTGCGCCGGTACACATGACGAATTTTAGCTTGAATCGCTTACCTTCTCATCTAAAGTCAATTGTGCAACAAACGCTGCAGCTTTGGCATATGCTGCAGCCCAGTCACCAGTTCCAGTTGCATTTGCTATAAAAAACAATAATCAGTACTTTTTTCACCCTCAGATGTATTACCCCAAGGAGGCAAGGAAGTGGAAAACGTACGCGGTGCAACTTCTGGAGATTGTCCATAGAAATAGGTGTCACTCGTAATATCCGTCGCAACAGCGGCAGAAACAGAAACATCAACAAGACCAAGGCACACTAGCAGAGCCAGGGCACTAGCTTTGAGTACAACCATGATGAGTTCTGGGATTCAATTGCTGGGGATGCTACCGTTCTCCTCAGATGAGCAACTGGGAGAGGTGGGAGATCCCCGCGCTTTTGTACTGCCGTTTTCGACATATGTTCGGATTTTGCCATGACGAAGAAAAGTCCAAGGAATTTTGTATTCGGTCCGTGAATGAAGTGGGAGTGGAGTCAAATATTAATCCTCTCCTCATTTTGCCATGCTGAAGAATAAGAGAGCTTAGCTATGGAGGGGCAAGAGCGGCGTCCGGAATTGGTCATGATAGGTCAATGGCTTAGCTGTCGATGCAAGTAATAGTTTGTTTATAAGCACCATAAGCAATTCGGATGTCCGACCGGTACGGAGAAGGCCAGGAGATGTCAGTATTGGACCTGATGTGCCTGGTGCCAGTATGAACCAGTCAAGACTGGTGTGTGGATCTGGGGTGCAGGCCAAATGTAGGAGAACAGATGATTGGTTTCTGGGGTACGATGCTCCTCCGAATAATGAGGAGAATTATACACCGCTGATCCATCCAATGCCAGCCAGGGAACGACGATGTGGGGAGGGAGAGATGTGATGTGATGGCGCGCAAGTTACCTCTCTTCCACTAGCGCCCTATTCCTCCCCCCCTCTCTTCCTTCCGTGGAGCTTCCCTCTTGGCTGCGCGGGCACTACTACGGTAAGAGTTATGAAAAATTCTTGAACATCTCAGATTTACTTTTCGTCGTTCTGCACCGCAAGATAAGATAAATAAAATAGGGTAATGTGGTAGGAGAGAGAGAGAGAGTTACGGTAACAAGAGAATAAGAAACATGACCCGAGAAGGAAATAACGAGGTTCCCCGCACAATCTCCAAGTCTGGGATTTGCACAGAGCAATACTGCGTCGAGAGAAGCGAGCGAGGAAATACAATGAATGGCATACCGTAAGGTACCTAGGTAAGGTACGCAAGCCCTGCAGTTCACGTGGCTTCCCCGGCAGATTGCCTTTCCATGAACCGACTCCCAGGAAATAAAATATTGAAAGAATTACGGGGGGAGAGCTAAGTTCGCTTCGATCAATCCCGAGGTCCAGAATATTAATTAACTATGGCGAGAGGTGAGAACGGGCCGAAGAAGCGAAGGAATACTTCGTATGGAAGGATGACGAACACCTTGAAAAATGGGGGTGAAGGAACATGAAAGGAAAAAAAAAAAAAAACAAAATCATAGAAAGAAAAGTCGTCCGTCCACTTCTGCGGGACTTGCCAGACTTGCGAGACTGTGGGGGGCACCACAACAACATCTCCACACTCCACACTCCACACTACTACTGGCTCTGGGATGAGGCCAGAATGGAAGAAAAAAAAAACCAAAAACAAAAACGGGTACGAGGAACAAAACAATTATTTACACCAACCTAGGCCTCTTGTCTGACAAAGAAATTTGTAACTTCTTCTAGCTGCATAATTTCTGGTCTGGTGACAGGCGGAATGTCGCCTTTAGGTATATGTCCGAACTGGTGGTGTCCCTTTTCCAATAATACTGGAGATACCACCAGGTGCATCGTGGGGCCCCTTGGTAGGGAAGGTAGGTATATCCTGTCCTTAGACGCGCCGAAATTTCGGGCTGATAATTGATGTGGGATATCGATCAAATAATGAGACATAAAATATCTTAGTCGTTATACATATCCTAGATGCTACTGTACTGGATATAAACACAGAGAGTCGCTTTGGTCGAGTTCACACACTACTTTTGTGGCTAAGGTAGTAATTGAGGACTGCAATGGTAATTGACATCCAACCTTTTGATGTCAGACTGTGGTACATTATTTCGGATATGCTTCACTTGGAGAAACGAAATAAATCAGGTGCTGTACTCCGTAAGCGCCCTTCTTTTTCAACAAAGATTCCCAAAAGTGGAAAGGGAAATCTGGAGACTTGGGGTCTGGAGACGGGTGCACGCTACGGGTCCCACTCTATGGCTTTGTATCCGAAGAGACACCGGGCCATTTGCTAAAAGACGTGGGACAGTGGGAACCTTCAGCCTTGAGCCTTGAGCCTTGAGCCTTGAGCCAAGCGATGAGAATGCCAAATAGGGACTTAAGCAGCTAGCACTAGCCATGTCTTGGACACCACTTCCTCTCAATCGACAAGAGGTACTATACATCTGTACCGACACTCCTCCATCCTTGTTCTTCTTCCAAACTTCTCTCGCTTGGGTACAATGCTGCGAAGAGCTACAGTCAACGAAATGGTATATTAATCTACAATTTACCTTGCCTAGCCCACAGAACGCCGCTTCCAATGCCGATTTCATACATACAGCGTAAACACATTTCAATACATCTAACTCATGCCGACATATTTGAACCAGTTCGGCCTGCAGTCCTCTTTCAACAACCAAGACTCTCCGTCTGTGAACCGTCCTGCTTGGCAACCCTTGCACTTAGGCGAGTTGGGGCAGTTGAAGTAGGGAATGTGTTGGTAGCCGATATCTCGGAACCTAGGACAATGTTAGGAACATACCTCAAAAACCAAAGTGGGAAACCAACCAATGGATTTTACTTGAGTCTTCAAATAGACCCAGTGCGATACTATGAACAGGCGCATCTCCCCAGCGCTCATAAAAGAACCCGCCGGCGCGATCCAGATGGTTGAAATAGTCCTCGTATGCTTGGCTGCGCCAGAAGTTCATATTCGCAATCTCAAAGTTGCTCCAGAAATGACAGGTAGAGTAGCCATTGGCTTTGGCATTGTGTTCTGGTCGTCTTGCGCTGTCTGTCAACCAGTTCATTGCGTTGTTTGGATGGATGTATTCAGGGTGCTGCGCAAGGAATTTGGTCGTCTCGGGCCATAGTGTTGGAATCGACTGGGGTGCATCGTATAGATTAATGGTGAAACCATAGGTCTTGTTGTGATCTGCCATGAACCGGAAAACATCGTAGTCAACATCGCAGAAGAAATGGACCTTGGGCTCAACACGCCAATAGAATTGGGTGTTTGCCAGAGCAGGGTGCTTGTAGAAGAGTCCGCTGTTCCAACGGCACATCTGGTGGTAGGACACCATGTTACCATACTGAATGTTGTTCTCCTTGAGAATCTTCCCCGACTCCTCAAAAAGTTCGTTATCAATCCATGACGGCATTTCCCAGTGTTCTTTTGGAATTAATTCTAGCTGCATATCAGTTCTGCCACCCATGCTAAAGCGCTCAACAGGAGCTTACCGTATCTGCATTCTGCCTTGGTTTCTGCTTGTGTCTGTTTCTTGAATTCTTCCGTGAAAGGCTCATCGTTGAAGAAAGTCCATGGGTAGTTGAACTTCGAGTTCCAAGTCCGCTCGAGGTCTCGCATGGCTTGAACCATGCCTGCGAGTTCTGAATTTCGAACGAGAGATAGGAGAGTCGCATTGATTCGCGCAGAATTAGGATTATTGGGCTCATAGCCTTCCGTCGCTCGCCATAACAGTCCCTCAGGTTCTCCCGACGCTGTGAGAAGATTAGCAAGGCGCAAAATGCATTGTGGAAAACAGCGCACATACGATCCAGTTGGGGGTCTCTTTCGGGGTTCTTCAATGTATCTCCAGGGCCTTTGGGGTAGCCAAATGGGTCGAAGATCTGGTATAGGAAGTAGACCCAAAGTCCCATTGCCACCAGTCCTAGCACGCGAATGGGTCGTGCTATCGCCATTGTGAGGATGATGATGTTGTGACTTGTCGTGTGTTGGGTGTTCAAGTCAAGAATTAAAACGTCAAAACAGGAGCCGAGTATTGGCAGCCGTAATCTTGTCTTTGACTTGGCCTTGTGCCCCTGTGGTAAAAGACTTGGACCCCCTTTTTTGGCCTGGTGGCCATTCTAATTTCGTCACTGCCGAGTTTGAGCTTTGATCGTCAGGCGCGAGACGCGTCTCCCACAATATCCTTGTGCGCGTCAATATCAAAAATCAAAATCATCTGAAGCAGCAATGAACTTTGCATATATAAATCTTGCACACATCAAGGCATGGCACATATTGCGAGGCTGGGCGCATTGACTGATGAGCTCGTTACACTCCTCACGTCAACTTCCCCAAAGGTAAGTTGGCTGCGCTCTCAGCTCCATTCCCCCTGTTATCCCCCCCCTCTCCCCCGCCCCGACCGTCATCAACAAACCCGACTCGACTCACAGATATAGGCCGACCCTGCCAGCTTTAACGTCTATCGGGAAAGCGCTCTTCGAAAGTTGCGATACCACAACTATCCTCGAACGAACCAATTTGACGTTGTGAGTCGCCTCAATGGCTTGGAGGAGAAGTTCCGTGTCTATTGCGAGGATCCCCTAGCGGACGCTCTGAGGGAACGAGTAGATAAAGTGCTCAAGAAGTCAGGAAAATGGACGCCCGAGGTACTTCATTTGCTGCTTGAACTATCAGACAAGCCGGTGTCCAAATCAAAACTTGAAGATCTCGAATTCCTGAAGGCGCCTGAACCCGAGAGAGGACCACCTTTAAAATGGCGGGATATTGTTGCAGAGGACCCTCTAATGCGGGAGAAGAGTGTTTGGATGAACGTCAACTTTGGCGCAGAGAGTTCTGATGATGGCGACGAATTTGAAGAGAGTCGGTCCGAGACTTCGGATGTAACTAGGTCAACTGTGCTGTCCAGCGTGGATGAGGAGTCAAGTAGACGGCCAGAAAATTGTGTGGTGGAAATAGGAAACAAGGAAGATTTGGACTCTCTACGGAAAGCACAATTCTGGCATCGGACGACAGACCTCGAGTCTAGGCCAGGTACTAATGTCACGGAGCTGCAAGCTATTCGTGAAGTCCTGTTCATGCTACTTGGGCTACCGACTTCTCTATTTGAGATATCTGCCACAAACACTACCACTCCCACTATTACACCGTCGAAAAACTACTCTCTGAAGCACGCTTCTATTGAAGCATTCCAAAAACTGTCCCAAACATTTGCAAGCCAAGGTTCGGCGATTTTACTTCTTCGATCATGGATCAAACGAACCCAGACCATCCCATTGCTTCAGGCATTACAGGATTCTACGTCGGAACATATGACTGATCTTGATACTTTCTTATCAAAGATCGAGCAGCGTTATATCGCGATCACGGAAGACGTTGTTATCAGTATTATCGGCTTACAGAGTGAGATTGCTTCATTTGTTAGGCCTCTTCTTCGACTTGCGGAAATCATAACACGTCTAGATGCAGAGCCATATGCACACGCTTTCCGTTATTTGGAGATGCTCTATGATGAAACTTGCATATTGCAAATGGCTGGAGATGATCGGCTCTATAGATTCATGGGAGAGTTGTTCTTTAAGTGCTTCCAGATATATCTCAGACCCATTAGGACATGGATGGAAGAAGGAGAACTCGGCCAAGGGGATAATGTGTTTTTCATCTCAGAAGCCTCAGGAGATGTTCAGCCAGCACTTTTATGGCAGTCCAGATATAAACTCCGTAGAACGCAGGCCGGTGTCCTTCACGCTCCCAAATTCCTCAACACAGCGGCCAACAAAATATTTACCACTGGAAAGAGCGTCGTCGTTCTTAAGCATCTCAATCAGTTTCACTCGCTGAAAGCTTCTCGCTCGGAATACGAGCCAACCCTCGATTTCGACACAGTGTGCAACCCTTGGTCTCTGTCACTGGCTCCTTTTAGTGAATTGTTCGAACAAGCATTTGATACGTGGATTCAAAGTAAACACCACTTTGCCTCCTTCACACTTCGCAAAACCCTCTTCGACTCTTGTGGCCTATATTCTTCTCTTGAAGCGCTCAGTCACGTCTACTTCCTTTCGGACGGTGCAGCTTCGTCATTCTTTGCCTCATCGATATTTGACAAGTTAGATACATTGGATACGTCATGGAACGACCGTTTTACGCTGAATTCTCTGATTCAATCCACTATTGGCAACAATGCATCCGTATCTAGCTCTCACTTAAGGACGGTCATTATGCCCCTCTCGCAGAAATATCAAGACATCGATCGATGCAGAAGAACTGTGAAGACACTCTCATGTATCGAGTTGAAGTACTTTCTTCCGTGGCCTATTCTCTTAGTACTAAATCAATCTAGTTTTCCGTCATATCAGCGGATATTCACCTTTCTTTTGCAGATCAGAAGGTGTTCGCACATTCTTACTCGATCACGTTTGATTTCCGAGCGACACCTAAGCGCCGGAAGCATAAGCGAACATGCCTTATACTACGCTATCAGAACCCGACTCCTGTGGTTTACACAGACAGTATACCACTATCTCACAATCTTCGTACTCTCGCCGAATTCCCAAACTATGTTCTGCAATCTTAGAGACACCGATGATGTGGATAGTATGATCACCGTCCATTCAACTTATGTCAAGAAAATGATCGACCAAACGCTCCTCGGCAGCAAACTGGAACCAATCCACAAAACCATCCTCACAATCCTAGATATAGGCATCAAACTCGAAGATGCCCACGCCCTAAACGTAGCCGCCCAAACAGCAGCCCAAGAAGAACAACAAGACCTAATGGATCTATCCTACGCCTCCCTCGGCCTAACACCCACTAAACGAGCACGGGCATCTAAATCAAAGCTAGCAGCATCTCGACAAAGAGACAGAGAAGACTCAAGTTCAGATGACTCAGAAAAAGAAATCGATGTAGATCTCAGCATCATGTCCATCAGAAACGAAGTCGAAGTCGAGATACCATATAATGAGAAATTAAGAAATCTGAAGAAGGAATTTGATCGTGGGGTTAAGTTTGTGGCAGGCGGTTTGAGAGGTGTTGCTAGAGCTGGGGCCGCGCCTGATAATGCTAAGGCTTGGGATTTGTTGGGGGAGATGTTAGAGGAGGGGATTGGTAGTGATAATGGTATTGGGATTGGAGGGAGGGGTGGGTTTTGAGACGAGACGGGTTTAGGGATGAGGTTAAATATTTATGATTGTTATGATATGAGAATAGGAAATTCTAAATTCAATGACACCCACACACTCTCAACCTGAAGAGAAAGCTTATCAAACGAAATCCTATTTCTAAACTGACCAGAAACAGAAATCAACGTCCTACTACAAATTCGAGACTCTACAGTCGTTTTGACATGGAAAATGGTGAGTTATTTTTCGTACTAAACCGAAGCAGATAATCGTCAGGGCGGGAAATCCACCTCTCATACAACAAACAATAAAATAAGCACAGCACTGTAACCATCTAGTTCATGAATTGCCAATTTTTTCACTCTTTCTCTTTCGTCTTCTTTTTCGTTTCATTGCATGTCCCATCTCTTCATAGCTCTCCTCAAACCTACATCAGATCGTCTCATAGCTACCTAGCTACCTAGCTACATCAGCTAGCTATCGTCACACTGGACGGGGTTACAGTACAGGGAGTACAGGGGATAAGTTTTGTCTCACCGCTTTATTTTCTGCTGGGCAGAACTCTACTTTCAGCGCGTGTTACAGGGCCCATTGGCATACTGCTTGTAAAAGCGGTGAGATATTACTTATTGCCTGTACCTGTACCTGTACCTCCTCCGTACAGTACTCGCTACTTTTGTGCCCGACTCCGACCACTACCTCATTAAATAAGCGAGTGCGTACAGTACCTACCGGTTGGGTAGGTATTAGGTAGGGTAGGTAACATTCAATTAGCTCAGGGATAGTTAGTACAGTACTCTAAGTTTCTTTTTTTAATGTGCAGTTTTCCAATTGTATCAGGTAGATATAGTAGGAAGTGCAATAACGCCATCACGCCATTTCCATGCCGCTAACTTTCTTTCTTTCATTCATCACAACCTTGTCAACCATTTAGGTTGATTTTAGTTTAGTACCTACTTACCTCGATATCCTTTTGAACTCATAGTGTTAGGCAGGGCACACGGTGTCTGAAGCTCTTGCTAACTTCCAGACCTAGTGTCATCCATAAAGATAGGTACTTAGACAGCCTAAGACTTAATCAACAAATCCCATAATCCTTCCGTATTTTGAAACTCATGATGAATAATATTGACCAACCAACAATCACCTCTCATGCCCTCAACAACACTCTTACTAGCGCTCCTTGTCGGATAAACCCTACTCCACTCTCCCCAGATACCGAATGCCTCTTCAGCCCACGCTCTGAAACTAACCTCTTCAATGATCGTTGGTGTGATGATCTCTTTTCCGGTGAAGCATCCCCAGGTTACAGCATTGGTGGCACTTTCTTGACTAGGATCGCTGCTGGTGATGAAGTCGCCGGCCACATTGCTGGCGTAGAAGGAGACTTGTTCGGGGAGAGATTGGAGTTTGGTGTGTAGAGACTTCCAGTCGGATGAGGGGATGAAGAGTTCGACAAAGGCTTTCTGAAATACGAAACCATTCTTGGGTCCCCAGCCGAATATTGGGTCGTCAGAACGAACACCATTGACAGCTGGTTGGGAAGCGACGGTCCACCAGCCTTTCTTATTCAAAGCCAATAACTGTGGCTTAATGCTGTTGGTTTCCTCATTCAGTCCTTCTTCACTCCATGGAATGGCGCTTATAGTGCCTTCAATGTGGCGTATGAAAAGGTCTGTGATGTCGGATGCGGATACAGGATGGCCCCAGAGTTTAATGGCTTGGTTGACGGACATGTGCAAGGAGACACCATAACCGTCGATTTCTCCGTAAGCTGGTGATCGTGCATCACCCCAACGGCCGTTGGGAAAATCATCCCAAGTTGCTTCGCGACCGAGGGAACCTTCTCCTTCAGAAATGGCCAGGGTGTTAGCACGTGTGTTAACAGGCTCTGCTGGTTTAGACGCTTCAAGAGCGGTGGCTTCATAATCTGGGTTAGACGTTTTAGTAGCGCTTATTATTACCCGGTTATGCGGGTCAGAGTTGACTGATGATTTGCGTCTAGAGCTACGGTGGTTTGAACCATTGACCGAGAGATTAGTGAAATTTTGAAAGGGAACATCTAGAATTGCGGATTCGTCAGGTTCGTCAGGTGTGACATTGGGAATAAGATTCGTTCGTTCGAGGATGAATGAGACAGCCTTTTCCAGATTCAGTGTGTAGAAATGAAATCCCCTAGGTCCAGGGGCAGAGATCGTCGACGTCTTGATATGTGTAACTATTTCGCTCAAAATGTCCACTCCAACTTTCTTCACCATTTCATCATCACCCCGAACTTCATCCAGTCTTGAAGTGATATCTGAAGGTAGTTTGGCATGGCTGAGCTTCGTTGTCCTCTTAATCATTTGATAGCTTTGAATTGGCATCATTCCTGGTATGATAGGGAGTGATTTGAAAGCACCAGTCGGGTGTTCTCTTAATGTCTTTTCAAATTTATCGTACGCCTCCACATCGAAGAAAAGCTGCGTCATGATAAAGTCAGCACCAGCCTGTACTTTGTCCACAAGGTATGGTAAATCATGCTCGAGGCTCTGTCCAGTGGAACAGTCTTCATCGGCATGGCCCTCTGGGTATGCCGCAACTCCAATGCAGAAATAATCGCCATACTGCTTCCTGATATATTTGACAAGGTCAATCGCCCACTCAAACTCGACCTCCTCCGAAGGGGTATTCCCATTCTTTTCGTCCACATCGCGGTATTCCTCCCTCCTCGGTGGATCTCCCCGCAACGCCAATATATTCCTGATGCCAAGCACCTTCGCCTCTTCCAATGCCTTGTCGACCAATGCTTTACTCATGTTCGTACAGGTCAGATGTAAGCATGTTGTGAGACCCAAATCGCGCTGGCAAAGCTCCGCAAGCTCAAGAGATTTCGACGCTGTTGATCCACCGGCTCCCCACGTCACAGTGATAAAGAGAGGTCGGAGCGCTCGCGACATGCGATCAAGACGTGCGCGCAGGTTGGAAGAACCCATTGTCGTCTTTGGAGGGAAGAATTCGAGAGAGAAATAGTTCGCGTTCGACGGCAAGGCCGCGATCTTGTCAGTGATCTTCTCCATTTCGTAATATATTGTCGTCAGCGTCGAGAAGGGGATTCTTTTGTGGAGGGAAAGGAGTTGTTGTGCAAGCCAGCGTGCGGGCAGATCGTGATGTTGACAAGGAACAAAAGGATGGGAGATGATTGAAGTGGGGAGGGGGGACCTTTTGGAGGGGTTGGCTGCTGTTCCGAAATATCTTTTAGCGACCACGAGAGTTGCGTCAGGGTCTGGATTCGGGGATCTGTTTAAACTGGTCGGTCACGAGACCGGTTTTTGAGGCTTCATGAACCTTTGTACAAGATAGATACTGCCTAGTAGCTTTGATATCGAAGCCTTTCCTCGGCCAAGGCGGCTAAGAAACTAAGAGAGAAGTAACTCGAAGCCATTAAGTGTCCAATAACCACTTCTCAACGGCTACATACCAACAAAGGCCGGCACAAAGAACCGCTCATCACCAACCCTACGAACTGAAGTTTGACCTTTTTTTCATTCTCAATTCCTAGTTCTCTCTCCTCTCATTCCTCAATTTACCTACGTACATAGATACATTTGTTTTTCCCCCTCCCTTCCCCCGTGCGATTCATTCCTGCAGGCACTTCTAAAGCTTGAAAAAAAATCGAAACCATACGCTGTGAAGGAATTCAGAAAAAAGACAAGATCCCTAGCCGCCAATGTATGTCAGTTACGCCAGATGCTGAAATTTTTGCTGGAGAAACAGATGGATAAAAGGAAAAGAACGTCCTCCGGGAAACTGAAGTCCGCCTCCCACTAAGCACGGTGAGCACAATCGAAGGCTAAAGAGAATTGCATGTTGCGACAATCCCTAGAGCTGTTCCATATAGAAGACAACGGGTCGTCATATGTAGTAGCGCTACTACCGCCAGGTAGCCAGAAATGAATTTTCAAAAGAACGTGTCCGTGAAGATGACACTCGAAGAAAGACTGCTATTTCCAGAATATCTTTGGTGATGTACAAGAAGGTAAAAAGATTATGCGGGCGTTATGGAGGGGTTTCAATATCGAAATGACTGAACGAAGGCGGCATTAGGTGTTGTTCATATGGCGGAAGAGATTCGTTGAGTCGTTATGTGGCGGTTAGTTGGTGGCTTTCGTGTTAGCCAAGAGGGGTGGTGTCGGAGGAACTCGCACCAGGCGAACTGGTTGCCTCTTAAATATTAAAGATCCTGGAACAGGATAAGCGCGGATACAAACGGGAGGTATTGATTCAGAGTATCAACTTTTGTAAGTTTCGCTGGATGATCATATCCTGCACTGAAGACATGGTGACCTTCAGCAAGTTCGTATCAGTGGCATTAGTAAAGTGGCCGTATACCTCCCTGTTGGGATTTCTGTTCAAGGCCACGAACTTGTCCATGAAGTATTTACTCGTCTGCTGCCAGCTGGCGGTATCGCCTAGGAAATCTGAAAAGCCGTGCTTGGTGATCGGGCTCGATTCGATTTTTGCTTTAAAGAGATCAATCTTGTTTAAGAACAAGATCAATGCTGACTTTGCAAACCAATGTGAATTGGCAATCGACTCCCAGAGCATCAAGGCTTCCTGCATTTGATTCTGTGGAATCACATCAGCTCTTCAACCACAACACTCGCAGAATGAACTTACTCCATCCTTATCCTCTGCTAAGCATTGGTCATATCCACTGATGGCCACCAAAAACATCAGACAGTGCACATTCTCGAAGCAATGGATCCACTTCTTGCGCTCAGATCGTTGTCCTCCAACATCGAACATGCGATATTGTATATTTCCTAGATCAAAGTGTGTTTCGGTGATACCAGTGGTTCGGAGTCGTGCGCGGAGGACATCTTGGTCGGTAGGGACGAAGTCTTTGCTAAAGAGCCGGTCTAAGTCTTCAAAGAAACTGTGCGCAGTATCAGCAAGTGGTCGGCATGGTGCAACGCTGACGTAGCCTTACTAGCTCAAGTTGTCATGTAGAGCAAATTCATTGCCCCGCTCAATTCCCTTCTGCGTTCCTGGATCTTTCCACAGATCCTTGAAAGCCTGTCTGTATTCTATGGGTATAGGGTCGAAAGGCTTGATATCGATGTCGTCGCTGATGAGGGTTAGATGGATCTGCCAAAGTCATGTTAGTGATGGCGCAACGTGGAGGGGTCTGATGGCGAGACGCGTACAGATGTATTTGGGTACTCGAATTCGATGCCAAACTCATCCATAGCTTCGATGGTCTTCCTAACGCCCTCAAGAATATTGTTGAAGATGATCAGACGCCACTCGTCCTTCTCGCTCTTGCTGAACCCCTCTTTGGTATAAATCAGCCGCATCTGCTTGAGGATTGTTGATTTTCCACTCTCTCCAGCGCCTATTGCACAAGATCATTAGCCAATCCATCATCGTAGAAGTTCCCAAGAACCAGGTCATCAGCAGCGAATGTGATGTGCCATATCGTATATCGTAGCATTCGGGAAGAGGTGTCAGACTCACCCAATAGCAGCAGCTTCACCTGCCGCGCCATGGTCTTCTCATCTTCGCGGATGAGCCTGTCTAAATCTTTACTCTTCTTCGCCTCCGGATCCTCCCTACTACCAAAGCACATATTGAAAGCCGTCGTGGATGGATGGAATTGGGGTTATCGAGAGATGATTCGGGGAGTTGTCATCAATTTGTGCACAAGGAAGGCAGAATGGATGCGAGGGAGTGCAAAGTGGCTCGGTTGTCGGGAGTTGGGGTGATATTGGGGGTCGAGAGAAGTCTTCGGTTGTTCCAGGTGAACTTAAAGGCAACACACATCAGAGCAACGCAACGCAACGCAACGCAGTGCAGAAGGCAGAGGGCAGAGAGGGGAGGAGTACGTTGGGTTATACCGTAAATGTTCGTGCGATTACGATGTGCGTGGGTGAACAAGGTTGGGGATCAATGGATCAATTGAGTAGTCTAGTGAATGGAAGAGGGTCTAGGATAGAGGGCTTTGGAAAGGGGCCTAGAAGATTTTAGGAGGTGGTCTGAACTCTCTCCAGCTCCCGCACAAATAACAGTACGAAGCGAGTAAGTGGCAGCAGCAGGGCTGCACAAGAGACTTGATCATGCTTAGTCCAGGATCGGGACTTGATATGATATGAGTGAGGAGCGCTCAAACAGCCATTGTTCCTGCGAGCCCACAGCCAAGAGAGATGGGGACAAATTTGAGAGCATTGCAGCAGCAGCCATACAGTAGTAATGATATGCAATATGCAATGAAAAGGAAGAGCTACAGACGGTACAGGCAGGCGAGGCTGGCTGTCAAAACGGACATCCGACGGAGAATCTTTAGGGGTTCGGGTACAGTGCTCGGGGTGCTGTGGGGAGGTACCTAGCCTAGGTATCATAGGTACAGTAGTACAGTACAGTCCAGGAGAGGAGGCTGGAGAACTTCAATGGAATGAATCACCGATCTTCTAGCGGCGGATGTGCCCTGACCCTGTCGCCTGTCGTGTGTCTAAGGGTGTATCTTTGCAAGCCTGCAAGGGCGCTTTTTGCAGAACGATAACGTGGCACAGGGATGGGATCATCATGGACTGTCATTATTGTACCATTATTGTACCATGTACAGTAGAATTCGTACTAAAGCATCCCACTTTGTGCGCCAATCAAGCCCCTCCTCAACCGTAGTGCCTCCGGAGCACAGAACCACATCCTTAACGAATGGTGCACCCTTATTGCCCAGATGCGGCTCCACTAGAGAGAAAAAATAAATTAAATTCAATACGAATAGAGGACAATGAGACAGGAATGAATTGGTATGGTTTAGTGAGTGGAGGCTATTGTAATAGTCGTTGTCATTCATAGGTAGCTAAACCTTCAGAAATTGACTCGCTCAGAATGAATCATGGGGAGGGGCTTAACTAGAGTTAGACTTACTTCGTACTAACAAGGTTATTGATTAGGGTTATGAAGGGTAGAACGCTAGAGAGTCTAGTCTTCTTAAACTCAAGGCTCTGTGCATATACCTAGGTATGTAGAAGGAGAGACAACTACCGTACCTCCGCCGTACCTCCGCACTCAAGAAGAAAAGAGAAAAGAACAGAAGAGAACAGAACGAAGGACGAAGACGACGACGATGCTCTTCCCCTGCATACACATTATTACTGCGTAGTTAGATGTTGATCGTCTATCCCCACTCCAAGGGGTTTTCTGGCTAAGTCGCGGCTACACTCGGAGCAGGACCTGTTCAAGTTCACGATCGCCAATCTTATCGTGGAATTGGTAGTTTTCCCGGAGGCATGGCCGTGCCGCAAGCAACGAGCCCATTCCTATTTCGACTGTGATTCTTTGCCCAAAAGGGCCACCCGAAACGCATATTTTAATTGCCAAAAGTTTAGGTCAGGAGACGTTTGAGAAAGATTATTCCGTGGAAGCTTTTTCAACAGGTCAACCAACGTTCTAGGCGTTCCTCTTTCACAATTAGGCGTCTGATATACTCCTCATCGCTACAGTACCTCAGTCTTAGCCTCAGCTCAGGCATTCGGTCTTTCGCTGCTCGTATACTGCTAAGACAGTTCATATCAAACACTTCGCTGATCCCCTCAAAGCACGACCACCACAACGGTCCACGACGATGTCAAGCGTCAGCCACCAGATGCAAGTAGAAATCCTATCTACATCTCTACAGTGGGGTGCAAAATGTCTGAATACCCCCCCTTGTCGCCAAGATCACTTTAGGGTCTGAGAGGTGCGCACTTTTCAGAACTCCACGCTACAAAGTACGTATTTATGAGACTGACCAGGGGGGGTATTCAGACTTTTTGCACCCCACTGTAGCTCTAGTCGTTTATCTATCATCCGTTCCCGTACTGCGGCGCTTACCGTTGTAGCACAGTACCGAGTACGGAGGTAATGAAATTTTGTTTTTGTGGTTCCAGTGGGCCAAATACTATGGCCCTAAGAAACGCAGTGCTTAAATATGCAATTTTGCCATGTGCCCTCCCGGCCGGAGTATTCCTTATTAATGTGTGTTTTAGCTTTGCTTAACTTGTTTAGGTTCTAAGACGTAGCTGCTTTAGAAGATATCTTAGTGGTAGGTAGCCTACAAATACTTTTAGTAGTTAGAAAATAGTGTAAGTAGAAAAAAATTAGGCATTATAGAGTATTATTTAAAAATCCATAGT
>JAJONI010000648.1:0-20249 GCA_022190145.1 Pezicula rhizophila
TTTAGGTTTAGGAACGACAGAGATGTTATTAGCGTATAAATTGTTGAATGGGGATCCCGATTCAAGGGTTACTTTAATTAAAGCGAGACAAGCCTGTAGTGGTACTACGGGTATTTATTTATTAATTCCTTTCGTTTCTTCCTCCCTCTATATTCCTCCGTCGCAGAACAAAGACACTAAAACCGCGATGGCAAAGCTAAGAAGAGGCTAAATTAAAGAAAGAATAGATTATCGAAACTTCGCATCGTGGGTCTATGTTAGCGGAAATGGTCTTATTGGCTACGAATGCATATACAGAAATCCTACTACCTGACATCAAGGGATGTATAATCTCAACCCTTGGGCTCGATTAGTAGTTATTAATCTAACTCCTTTAATCCTGCTCGAAAGATAAAGAAATGGAAAAGAAATGGAGATGGATGTATTGGAGAGGAGTTTAAGATTGCTGGAGATGATTCATGTTGTATGTGCTGGTGGGAGAGGTAAAGCTGAGAATGCTAGACCAGATTTGGTGTTTAGGTCTGAACAGCTGGTTTTGGATGATGGTGTTGTTAATCGGAAAGTTACTATATATGAGAAGGGTTCGGCTGGGTTTGTGGCTTGAGCTTTTTTTGTGTTGGTTGGTTTGTATGATTGATATTGGGTATTGATACTAATCTAATTTTTGTTAAATTCGGGTATGCCGACTACGGAATGATCTGCTGAGGTTTTAATGGGGACGAGTTTAGGTAGGGATCATGAGGTTGACGAGTGGTTGCCTCAGTCTTATAAACTTAAAAGAATTCCTAAAGAGGAATAAATAGATATGGGATCTCTGTTTCGATGAGATGGATTCCGTTGCTTTTTTCTTTGTAGACTTGTATTTTGGTCTACCTTGGCAAAGTTGTATTGCTGTATACGAAGTACGTATCGCAGAAAACATGACCAGATAGCTCGCTTAATATTCTGGCAATGTCGAAAGTGATAACCAAGGCGGATGCATCATTGTCGAGTAATAACTCATCTTAGTTATCTAGGAGAACATCTGCATTGAAAACAGTGATACGTGAGGCAGAGGAAGATGGCACACCCAGTCATAGTGCATCGCAAATTGTTGCGAATGGGGTAGTTGCGAGAAGAATCGGCTTACAGTATTGGCGCGGAGGCTTCGGACCATTCTTCTAAGAGACGGTCTTCGATACTATAATCTAAGTGTGATTATCTTTGTGCCCGTGCTGCTCTTTCAATAGTCTGAAGGCAGAGGGAGCTTTGAAGAAACATAAATACGTTCCCTGTTATCTCTTCTATTCCGGGAAGCATGCTTAACAGGACAGCGAGAACACAAGGATATCCATTAAATACTCCACGGATGAGTCTGTTCCAGCTATCTTGATTATTGGTAATCCACATTTCCGGGAGATTATCGCTCCAAAGTGTCCATGCGATGGCAAGGATAATCAGTTGCCTTTCTCCTTCTGATTTAGCTATGATATACCACTAGACACTTGACATGACAACCTAGTCTGGGAGGGGAGGGGGTGGGGGGGTTTATACAATTGTTAGCAGGAATACTACAAAACCGCTAGCTCTAACATGGCTAGTCTCAAATATGACTTTGGCTAGTGAGCTTAAATCATAATAACAGACTCTCTTGCATATAATTTTATCTATATAAGATACTTCTCATGGCAAAAAATCTTGTCAGATCTTTAAAACCAAACACTTTAGTAATGGATTTCTAAAAAGTACCGAGCACCTGTCCACAATGGAGTTAAATGTTCAACGCACCTTCTCCAATGTTTCAACTACCTCGAGACCTCATCATACGCTCTGAGAACAACTTCGAAGACGTAAGGTGCAGCTCTCCCGGAGGGATATTCTTAGAGATTACGGGCAAGGAGAGGTAGAAATCTTGCAGAACAGGCACGTGTCATCGACGAAGGATTCTCAATGCTCAGCGTAATTCTTGGGTTATCAATTTTCGGAATAGATACTGTAAGCCCAAGGCTTTCCTACGAAGAGTGGAGAGATGTTATATCGATCAGTATCAATATTCAAGGCACTAGTAACATTGACAGGAGCAATATCCTGGCCAATAAAGATTCCTCTCGCAAAGTGGGATTTCTACCTAGGACATACGAGACCTTCACCATCCGATCAACACTAAGAAAGACATCATATCAAGAATCACCGGTTCCGAGACAGATCAAATTGCCCCCAAAATGGGGCGTACAACTTCCTTTTTGGTAGAACACAAAACCATTCCGAGGTTGTTAAAGTGTCCCCAAGGGAAGAAACAAAACAAACCATCAACAGCTTCTTTACGAGCATCTTCCAGAGAAATCCAACCAGAAATATCGCTCCTGTTGGGCAGATCCTTTGGATTGACATGAAGGTCACGGATTTCTTGGTTTCAATGCAAAGAAGTGTTCCTCTGTGGTCGGTTGTTTTGACACTTAATTCCTGGCTGATGCATGGAATAAACGACATCTCTTGCATCCAAACTCCCATATCTCTTCATCAAGGACTCTCTTAGTTATTTATAACATACCACACAAGTTTTTGCATCTAGGTGGGAATGATGCGAGATTTACATTGGGGCTCCTTTTAGTACTTGCAGTAAAGACCATAAGAAGGCAAATCGCTCACGTCAGAGCAAGAAGTAAGGTTGGCTACGATACGGTTTGCAAGAGTTATTGTGGAACTTCCGTTTACTTTGTGCTATTCCCTGATAATTTCAGAACAAAGTGAACATCAAATCCTTTGTTAATAGTATGGGATGATTATGTATTTATTTATAATGAAGTAACACTTACTTGAATTGAAGGTCTATCGCACAGGAAGACATTCCGGAGTGGCCACCAAAGCTACTGGAGCGAATGGGGATGAAAGAGTGCTGTAAACTGTGGAAAAGAACTCACATGCAAGACATGAAGGAAGATTGGGTAGATGAGTTTGAATGCGAGGACAAAGACGATGAAAAGGGAATTCTAGGAGGCAGTACATTCCTTACAAGACTTAATTAATCTCGGTGCTTAGTTTTGCACATGTTGAACACTGAAGTGTCTGTTAACTTTAGAAACGGAATGATTTACTAGCGTTCTAACAAGGACCTATATCCTCATTATGTAGTGCCTAAAATGCTGAAAGCCTTATGAATAGACTGGACAGATATACATTAAAAATAATCAATAATCTACCATGGCTCTCTGCGGCGCATTTTCATTAAATTAAGCGCTCCGTAAATAACATGCTCAGAATAGCCACCGAATCTAGCCTTGCTAGGGTCTTGGTAGAGAATGTTGACCTTTGAGAGTATTTTATCTACCTCTAGAATTTATTTTTGGTAATTACCTAACGCGCACTTAAAGGCTGCTAATAATGCAAATTAAGACCGTACATCACTATTTGATTTCGTAGCCCACATATATGTCTTGACAATTGAAAATTGTTTCGAAGTCCGAAGGGCGGTCTAAAGACACTCCGCAAGGCCCTGACTTTATATCATTATACGAGTAGAAGTCTGGTACAATTCGCCAAAATTGAATTAGTGGTAGCCATCAAAGCCAGAAACTCAGTAGCTAAGAACAATAAAGGATACTCTTACAAATTCATTACCTATCTATTTGGCGAGAATCATGATCCTCGTATAATAATCGAAGCATAACGCCCTCCAATGCATGTTGTCTGGCTGTGAAGAAAGTGACCGCCATATTTCAGCCTTCAATCCTCCATGTATTCATCCCACTGGCCGTGATGCCTTCCAATCCTCCCGAGTATAAACGCCGAATTGCATGCAGCTAGTTAAATTCCATAAGTTATCATATCATCTAGATCCTAGACCCTACAATCGTATGTAGACGTCTATGCATGGTAGTCTCCATTCTCGCTTTCCTAAAAGACTTCTCAACCATTCAACACCAATCCCGGTCCATTCCGTCCGCATTGCAAGCTGTCTTTTTGCCTCATCAAGTGCAGTGCCAGCTAATGCCATAGCCGTGTTATTCAAGGCTCCGGCATATATCGAGACCTGCTCCATCGTTTGGTTTGTAAGCGCCGTTGAATTGACTACCTCTGGGGGAATGGCTGAAGTGTGCTGCCGTGGCTCAAACCAGTTACTGCTGAAGTCGAAGAAGCAGTGGTCTGACCAGTGACAGGATGAGGCGAACAGGACAAGTAGGAGGAATGAGCAGTAGACGCATGGCCGGTTGAGGAAGTATGTACAGACGAAGAAGAGGAAGATGAAGATGGGCGAGGCGTTCGTGGGGATGAAGAGGAGAGGGAGCCAACTGTGAGGTATATTGTTAGTTACATGAGTTTCATGCCGCAAAATGGAACGGACCTTCTTAAGCAAAACATCTTAGTTTGTTGGGTTTGATAGACACTGCCGTCAAAGGCTTATGTGAGCATACGTGGAGCTGAGCGTGGCTCGTGCAAACAGATGGTCGAGGGTGACGAGAGAGGTATCACAGTGGTGGTTCGCAACACGAGTTCTTGATGCATGGAAGAATGAGCAGAGGTCCTTCTGCGGTGGTACAGAGAGATGGAGCTCTCGTGCTCGATCGCGAGGGGGATCCGGTGGATGTGATACAGAGGATCTCGTCGGTCTCGTTTCTGACCATGAGATTAGAATCCGGCTCGCCGTGTGAAAGGGCTAAAAGCGGCAGGTCAATATCATTGATACGCTATTCTGTACGAAGAACTAGTTAATGATGAGAACAACGATGATTGACTTCGGTTCCTGGATTCAGGACCGGTGATATGCAAAGATTTAGAACTACTTCGAAGCTTGGAACCCTGCGAATCAGTATGAAACGTCCTTAGACAGCTATCTACTAAATTCCATTTCCCAGCTTGCAGCGCTCAAACTGAGCAAACGTGCCTGACTGCCGCCTTTATGCCCATCGTAAGAGTAGATAACCCCATCTAATTGGTCCGATTTCGATTTCCTAAGAAAAGTTGAAAGCTTGGATCATTCCGTCAACCCTACTTCCACATAAGAAACCTTCTCCACTGTGAGGATATTCTCTCTCTTCTCTCTCTCTCCACCCCAATTCAACTGCCTTTTCGTAAAGACTGCATGCAACTCTTGCAAACCCGCAGGAGCTGTCCTCTCTTTACCTTGTCAGTTGCCATTTTCGAAATCCCTTTCCCAGGAAACCCCCATTAAATACAACCATTTTGAGCGATCTATTTTACATTTTGCGCCTTCGGTGCGCTCGACTTCACTTTTACCATGTCTGGATTCTCAGCTGGCACTGGTTCGGCGGCCAATGGCGGAAGTCTTGATAACCTCTTTGCGCAGCTTCGCCAACAACAAAACAGACCGATCAATCTAGAGCCCAGCGCCAACTTCTATAACAATAACAACAACAATAACTTTGGACAACCATCTCGGCATCAGCAGCATCATTTACCTCAAGGCTATGAGCAGCCTTCCATCTCATCACCTATTCCAACGCCACCTGTTCATACTCAACCACCTCATCATAGCTCCGCAATTATGAGTCCCATCTCTGATTCTCCGCAGCCTCGTATTCCTTCTGCCATTGGTGGCGCGTCGAACGCAGATCGAACATCAAGTCTACTGAATCTTCTCAAGTTCAGCCAGCCATCTGCCAGTTCTGCAAGTCAACCAGCGCCTATTGGCACGCCAGCCTTGCCTGTCTCCCGCGATACCTCTGCCAGCTACAATGCTGCGCCGGAGATGTTAAGCTCATCTTATGGCCGTGCGGCATCTTCCCAAGATCTGCTTGCTGCCTTAATGAACACTTCACAACCAAAGCCACATTCTTCTCCCCAGTTCACTGCTGCTCCGCAACCAACTGCATCTACCTTTAGTGCCTCTCCGAATTCACCTCCTGCCGACACCCAGGCCTACCTGCTCCGTCTGCTGAACCAGCCAAAGCCACCTCAAAGCGACATCCAGCCCCAGCTCGAGCCGGCTCAGGAGTCAATATCTCCAAAGGATAGTGAATCACAAGGTGAAGTCGAAGAACTAGCACAATTCCTGGAGGATGCATCACTGGATACGAATTTGATGGGCTCAGCTGCTACTAAGGGCAATCTTGAGACTCCTCTTGAAAAGCGGGAAGTTTCCTCTGCAAAGGAGAGCTCACCAGCTCCAAAGGTTCCTCAGGGAATTTTCACCTACGTCAATCCCTTTGATCAACTAGCCGCATCATCTCCGCGCAATCGCACACCGAAGTCTACCACACCTGCTCCTAAGCCATCCACGTCAGGTACACCAACATTTCAGATTTTGAAGCGCCAAGTTGGTGAAGGTGCCGACGACAAGCGCAAGAACGATGAGCAAAGCAACATTCGAAGCCCTTCTTATCCAAAGAGAAAGCGGGAAACTTCCTCAGACGTTTCATCGGCCTCGCCAACCCCACTTGCTGATGGAAGATCTCTACTTGAAGCAATGATTGGCATTGATGCACCACAGAAGGAAACAGTCGCTGAGGCTGTTAGTGAGCTAGGCCATCAGGTCGATAAGCAAGTAGAACAAGCCATCGCAGAAGCGGAGCAAGGTGAAAGCCAAGCTGCGATTGAGAAGAACATAGATAACCTGGTGCTCGCCGAGACTGAGAAGGAAGTCGAAGGTGCAGCTCAGGTTGCGGCAAGCGCCACCAAGGAATTGGAGA
Source organism: Pezicula rhizophila (assembly GCA_022190145.1). NCBI lineage: Eukaryota > Fungi > Ascomycota > Leotiomycetes > Helotiales > Dermateaceae > Pezicula > Pezicula rhizophila. The sequence goes on from JAJONI010000648.1 coordinate 6,627, forward strand.
AGGAGGAGAACAGTGGCGCACTTGACGATTTGCCTACTCCGCCTGCAGAAGCCGTGAAGGACATCGTCGACGAAACTGCTCATGGCCATGTTGCTGATAGCTGGGAAAGTGCTGATGCAGAAGACGGCCCTGAAAACGACCAAGTCCGTTCTCCTGTGAAAGTGTTCAACTTCCCGATGAGACCTTTTATCACTATTACGGTCAACGCAAGCGAGGAACCTGGGCCATTCTTCCGCAGCGAAGCCGTCATTGACATTGCTCGCTTAAAGAAGGAATTCGATCAAATTGACCGTACTCTTGTCACTGCTACAAGCAAGTTCATCGTGTATGCTATGTCTAAGAATGGTGGAATCCGCATCATTCGACAGGAAGATGGCAAAGACTCGAAGCTCTTCACTGACACAAAGGAGCGAATTTTCAACGTTGCAACCTCCACGGGTGACATGAAGGAAACAATTATTGGCACAGGCATCAATGGGACTGTTTACTGGGCTACTATCAAAGATGGTGATGGTGACTACATCGAAGACAGCCATCCCGAAACACATGGATTTGTTCTCCCGCCTCTCCAAACACATGAACAAGAGTCTCCTGGGGGTGTTTTGAAGACTAGAGCTAGAAAGAGCTCAACACATCCAGATTTCTTCGCGGTTGGCCGTGGCAAGTCCATACACATCATTTGGCCTTCTATCATCATGAAGCAAGCCTACCTGAAAGATGGGAAGGAGCGCATAGTTGATACGGAGAAATACCTCAGCCATCGCAGCTTGAAGGTCAACACTGGAAAAGCAGGTAAAGACTTCACATTTAGTGAGGATGATACTACCATTGCATCTCTGGACAAAGCTGGTCGTGTTAAATTCTGGGATGTGCGCAGTCTCACTAAGACCACCGCTGATATGCGCTTTCCGTCGCCTGAACAGATCAAGCCTATCGAGATCAAGGAGCCTCTTCTCACATTCATAACCACACCTGCTACTGAAAAGTCATGGCCTACCTCGGTACTTTTTGTCGATAAACTTCGGCCATACCAGCGAGGGGGCGCCTTGAGATATCTCATCGTTGGAATGAAGCAAAATCACACTTTGCAGTTGTGGGACTTGGGTCTGTCAAAGCCTGTTCAAGAGATTCACTTACCTCATACCAAAGAATCCGATGCGATGTGCAGTGTCTTGTATCACGCAGCTAGTGGAATGATCATTGTCGGTCACCCAACGCGCAACTCTATCTACTTCTTCCACCTTTCAGCTCCAAAGTACAGCTTACCAAGGTCTCTGACCCAGGCCGAGTACATAGAGAAACTTGTTGCAAATGATCCATCGATCCCCAAGCCAGACTCCACTGCCGTTCTTAGTGGAATGCGCGAATACTCGTTTGCTAACAAGGGAAACCTCAGAAGCTTGGATATCCTGCAAAACCCAGAAACTGTTCCAGCTGGTGAGGACCCGACCTTATTCGAGCTTTATGCCATGCATTCAAAGGGTGTCACATGTTTGTCACTCAAACAGGTAGATATGGGCTGGTCCTTGGACAATAAGGTCATCGAACCGTTTGCTGCTGAGAAGTGTGATGCCATTGCTATCACCGCGCTGAAAGACGTCTTACCACCTGTTATACCAGAGAAAGACTTACCCCCATCAGTACCGCAGTCGCCTGCTCCTGCACATCGTATCATTCAGCGACCTGCAGGCAAGGAAAACACAAAGAAAATGCCTGCGGAAGCGACTGCAGCAGTGCCCTCCAAGGCCGAGGAGAAGGTCGAAAAGAAAGATTTTGCGCCAGCTCCGAACGGCCAGACTGCTGTAGGCGGTGCTGAAAAATCCGAGAAGAAGAAACGAAGAAAGGCTACCCAATCATCTTCTGGTGAAGCTCCTGCCGCAACTGCTCAATCTTCAAAGAATGCTCAGGCTGAAAGTTCGTCGTCTCCTATGAAAAATGGGCCTTCGGTCAAGACAACTCCGGAAGCCGCCACCTCAGCGAACCACTCTGAAGATTCCATTGAAGGATCGTTCAAGAACATTGAAACACGCATTGCTGGCCAATTCAAGAAGCTACTTGGAGACTCAATGGACAACTTGAACCGTAATATCAAGGACGATAGACGAACTCAAGCAGCAGTTTCTGAGGCAAAGCAAGATGCTATGCTTCGTCTTGTTTCGACTACCTTATCTGAAAACGTAGAGGGAACACTTGGTCGTATCATTAGTACCAGTATCAAACAATCCGTCCTCCCAGTTATTTCGGATGTTACATCGAAAGCTGTCAATGAGCAGCTTAGTTCGAAGTTGAATATGTCTATCAACAACAGCTTTCCCAAAGAGCTGCAAAAGCTCCTTCCGGATGCAATCGCGAAGACCTTGCAGCAGCCTCAACTACAGAAGTCAATGGCCGATTCCCTTGCCAAGAGTGTTGCTTTCCGTGTTGAAGAGACCTTCGCAAATCTACTTCAAAAGACCATCACACCTGCCTTCTCAACCTTGGCCGTTCAAGCATCACAAAGAGTTGGTGCCGATATTCAACGCCAAGCCTCTGAGCAAATTGGAAGCATGGAACGGCAGCGACAAGCTGACAGCCTCAAGATTGAGCAATTGACCCAAGTTGTCAGTGGCTTGACTGAAATGGTAGCCACCATGGCTGCTGCCCAGAGCGAGTTCCAAGGTCAGTTCTTAAAGATGCAGCAGCAATCTACACGAGATAGAGACTCATCATCGAGGCCTGAAACTGCTCTGGTGACTCCTGAGAAGACCAGGGAACAGCTGGAACAGGAGGAGTTTGATGTCATGTTGGAGAGTATCAACGTAGCTATGAATGAAGGCAACTACGAGGATGCAATTATTCGCTGGCTACAGACTGGACGAGAGCAGGAGTTCTTCGCAAACTTCTTTTCCAAGTTCAATCCAGCTTTCATTAGAGAATTGAACCCTCTTATGTTGCTTTCAGTTGGTGCTACGGTATCTATTGAGCTAGAAGGACCACTTTTGATGGAACGAGTTGCTTGGTTGGAAGTGATCCTCTCGGCTCTGACGGCTGCTATTTCTACCATGGTATGTGAAACCTCCTCACTAGCTCGACGTGGAAATTGAATTTGGGACACCTGGTGCACCCAAGTACCAAAATACCTGAAGTAACTCACTTGGTTCTAGAGTGTCCCAATTTCAATTTCCTCAGCGAGTCCAGTAATGGATTATACAATGCTAATGATGTTACAGGAGGATCACGTTCGAGAGCTCATCCCAAAGATCATGTCCATCTACACGCAACGTCTGGAACACCTCTTCATGCGCATTAGCAACGTCGCTGCCCAGGATCCAATTCTCAAGCGTTTATCTCTCCTTGTCAGCGCCTCCAACCGCCTTCTGGAATCTAGCAACCGTTCTGGTATGATCCCCCGTGCTCCCAGTGCGGCCAGCAGCACTCGCGCCACTCCTCATATCTTGGGTAATCATCGAGGCTCTACGAGCGGTCGCGGTCTTGGACTCTGAAGCTATACTTCAGTTCTATGGCCCTCAGCTTCACAACTCGATACGTCTATTATGACAGAGAATTGGATTGATTGACTAGTCAGCCTTTGGTCTATGAGCTTTACTTGATATTTCTAGTAACAGTCTCATTGGCTTTGGTTAGATATAAACCATCACGCCTCCTCTCACGCTAGCTAATGAGATGCTGGAATGCTCTCATGCTTGCTTCTGTTGAATTCGAATCTTTCAAAAGGATCTCCTGGAATGGGGATCCTCTACGCTAGAGGACATTCAACGCAACAAACATTTCCTTTGTCTTTGATTCTTTTTATCATGAGCACAGAAAGTGCTTGCTACACCCCTGTTACACAATAGCCTAGCCTTCTGCCAGGTTGAAAAGTGGTCTTTGGGACGTTGCACGTATTGGTCTGCATATCTTATGAGGTTTATGCTACCCATGCCTTGCTGATGGATTCGTTTCGAATTTCGAGCAAGGTGGATGGTGAAATGTGACTATTAAGGAACGGCATGGGATGACACCTTCAATGATACAACAGTTTCTTATTACAAGAACTCGCAGCTTGAGTTCCTGCTTATTCTGGTGGGACTGTATGTGTACTTTTAGAGACGCTCATAACGAAATATGGACATTATGGCAGATATATCCATCTTGAGTATCCTTGTGATTGTGATAGCCCACCTGATTTAGGTAACTCACCTGATTTCAGTAACTGTTCTTATTGAGGAATTTGTTCCATGTAAGCAACTCACTTATAGTATAGTGTCTGTTTACCTCGGTATTCTTGTATTTCTCGATTTTCGCTAGTTTAGTGTCCTGATTTGAATTTCCTCAGGCAGAATGCTGAAGACACAAGAAGGCAACAACGGGTACGTAAGCATTCAAGGAAGGCCTGGTGGGCCTTTGTGCCAGATCTTAAAGACGCAAGCTTTCTATTTAAAAGGGATGCGGAATTAAGCAGATTAACTCCGGTTCACTCATAAATATGTGGATGAACCTCTTTTTGCATGAGACCATGCTCGCCGTCGTGACTCATTATTGCAAGGACGACGGCAGGGCCAATATCAAATATTAAGCTCACCCACAGTTCCACTACAGAGTCTTCTTCCCTAGCAATTCTTCAGTGTATTTGTCATGCTCTGATTTACTACGATTGATCTCTACTGTACTGTACTTTGATCCTCACTCAAAGTCAAGGATATATGGGATCAATTTCAATAGCTAGAGCCTTAATAGACATAAATAAGGAGGCGACGACAACAGAAATAAACGGATCGAGATTGCCCTGCTGATTAATCGATGACGGGAATAACTGACCAGCTGCCATTGTGATCTCACTTTCTCGACCCAAGCTTAAGATTCTGGCCAATCACAACTGCTCATCGCACGCTCTCTCTTTGCCTGTAAGGCTGCACTCCCCGCTGCCCACCATCACTTCGACGACAATTTCATTCATCAGTGGTCTTCAACAGCACTGGTACTGAGGACAACCAAATTTTATATTATCCAAAGCGAACACGCACATAATTCTCACCGATGCCAAGTTGATTTGACTTTTTTACATCTGTTTGACGGTACGCACACACTTCGCGACCCTGGAGATAGTGAACCCATCTACACAGTCAGTTAAGGAATGGCAGTGGAGGTTCAGCAAAGAAACCAAAGATTAGTAGACTGACTGCATGCGCAGCTTTTTTTTCTACTAGGATTTAGTATCACTACATGCGCTTCAGAATTTCTGGATTTGTGGTGCCTCTCGATCCATACTACGAACAAGAACCGGACCTGAATTGCGCGAAATCTCGCAGACCCCTAGAGAAGTATTGGGGCAACTGTTTTTCACATACTACAGCGTAGGCATACGTTCTTCGTGAGGGGTTATACTCGAGGGAAAGTTATTGCTCCTCGCTGCCAGCAACCCGTAGTCCAGAGATTGTGCTGAGCTACACACCAGTTTGCATGCGCCTCCCCTTTTTGAGTCCTGACGAGCGACCGGAACATACAGTGGTTGGAGGAGGCTGTTTGCTATCGGTGCAATAGCATTTCAGATCTCCATAAGCAAGGGAATTCCCAGATTTAGATTCCCAAGATCAACCCAAGCAATAAAGCCAAACGAAGTTGATAAATCGCAATTGGACACTTGAAATTTTCGATCCAAGCGAAAGGGGCACGGTTGAAGTTTAGCAGATTTAGTCCAGTTAGCAAAAGTTGCTATTGGGAGCAGAAGGATCATATATTTATACGCCAGCTCCAAGCTGCCGCTGACTGGACTTAAGGTTGTTTGTCATCTGCACCTCCAGGACTATCTCCGCTCTTTCGCCTTCAAGGCACGGTTGACAAGGCCTATTGTGTGTACAATACCCTGCTGTTAAACTAAGCAATTCCGGGAGAAGGTGCTAGTCGTACAGTAATTCCCCCCTTGGATACAACTACGATTGGACTTGGGGTTGTTGGACTTACTGAGACTGTCTGCTTTGTTCCCCATACTGGAATCAAAGACTTGATAACGCTCATTCCGAAATCGATCCACTTGTCTTGTACAGCCATTGCTGCCTTGGCCAGCACGTTTACTGCTCTTATCTTCAATCTTCACTACCAGGACTCTTCATCATTCATCAGCTTTTAAAATGACGCCCACTCCACCATCTACCACATCCTCGAGTACGGGAGGCCAATCTCCTGATGCCCAGTATCGGGTGGTAAGAAAGAGAAACAGAGTCCCCCTATCGTGTGGGCCATGTAGGCACAGGAAGTGAGTCCCCGCGTGCTTCTGAAACAGTATTTTCCCTTATAGGTGTCAATGAAGCTGAAAATATTACAGATTGAAGTGCAACCGTTCGCATCCATGCGAAAATTGCGTCAGAAGAGGCGATGCCTCCTCTTGTTCCTATGCTGCACCAGGTACACGCAAGAAGAATCAAAATCAAGGAGCAACCAGCCCTGATGATATGCAAAACCGTATTGATCGTTTAGAAGGCCTAGTTTTGTCATTAATGACAAATGGTGCGCAGTCTGCCGGGCCAGTTGCCGCGCAAGCAGCCATTTCTCGTTCGCAGAGCAATGCTGATAGTGCCGGTTCCTCTTCGTTGCCACTGGAGGTTGACCGGGATGATGATGATATGATAAAAGAAGAAGATGAGGACGTTGATAGTGATGTTGATGGTGTTGCTAACTCGCTCGGTGTGCTAAAAGTGGACGCAGATAAAGGCAAATCTATGTACTTTGGGGATACACATTGGCATATGGTTTTAGCAGATGTGAGTTAATATCCTCCCATTCGATAAGCTTCATATCATTCGTGCAACTTCTCTGATCCGGGTGGAAAGCTCTCCCCGAACACGTGCCCAGCAACGTTCGCGCCCCCTTTCGACTGAACTTCCTCGCACAATACATCATTCCTCTATATTTCAGACAAAGCTCTGTTGTGGGATTCGCATTTGGAAGTCCAAAATGCTTCAAAGCACACTGCCCAAATACAACTTCATGCTCATCTCCATGCCGCTTTCGGGGACGCATTGCTCGTACAAGTACTTACATGGCGCTACAGATCGCTGAAGTCAAGAATTATTTTGTGAATCATAAGAAGGACATGGAGAAGAATTATGAAAAGATCAAGAACTCAAAACCGAGTACCTCAACAGGTGGTCCCACTTTTCTGTTCAGTTCAAATATCAACGCAACGGATGTCGAGCTACGATCAGAAGTTCCTCCCAAATCAGCGGTTGATAAACTTGTAACTCGATATTTCAACTCATACGATCCAGCAGTCCACATTCTACACTCACCCACGTTTCATAAGCAGTTACACAACCATTGGCAAGATCCTTCGAAAACATCAGTAGTATGGTTAGGACTACTGTATGCGATCCTTTGCCTCGCCATGCAATCGTACCACAAGATTGGGGATGAACCTTTGGAATGGAAAGGTATATACTCATCAAGCCGACCATCTTATAAATATTTCGTATCCTAACTCTTTTCCTAGGTCGCACTCTTGAGATGGCCGCAGAATATCGTTTGCGCACAGTTCAATGTCTGGTGAACTCAGATTACACAAAATCAACGATATACACCATCGAAACTCTGATTTTGTACCTGCAAGGCGAATACGCAGCTCGATGGGATGCAGAAGTCGGCTTATGGGTTATTATTGGTATGATTGTACGCCTGGCTATGCGCATGGGATACCATAGAGACCCTAGCAAGTACCAAGGTGTGTCTCCTTACCAAGCAGAGATGCGACGTAGAGTTTGGTCGTTCGTCCGTCAAATGGATACAATGTTTTCTTTCCAGCTCGCTCTACCTAGTATGATTAGGAGTACAGACTGCGATACTCAGCTTCCGAGGAATATCTTTGAGGACGAGTTTGGTCCAGAGTCGAAGACTTTACCTCCAGCGAGGCCCAATACCGAACCTACACCTATATCATACATGGTTGCAAAAGCCTCAATAACACTTGAATTTGGTGTCATACTGGAAGAAATTAATGCAATAACGGGTAAAGGAACGACCTACGATGAGATCCTCAAACACGACAATACCTTGAGGGAGCTCAAAAGCAACCTGCCTCCTCACCTACGTCTCCGTCCGATAGATGAATGTATGCATGACCCAGCCACACTGCTAATGCAGCGATTCAACATAGACATCTTATGGCAGAAGACGATATGCGTTCTCCACAGGAAGTACATCGCTCGTGCTCGACAGAACTCACGCTATGCCCATTCTCGGCGGGCTTGTGTTGAAGCTGCGCTGGAGATTCTCCATCATCAAGCCAATCTTTATCGGGAGTCGCAGCCCGGAGGACGTATGAGAGCAATGAAATGGTTTATTTCATCTCTGACAAAACATGACTATCTCCTTGGCGCTATGATTGTTTGTCTTGACCTTCATTACGATTCTGTCTCCGAGTCGCTGCCTAATAGACCAGCATCCTACGACATGTATTTCTGGACTCCCGAGCAGCGGGCGGATATGCTTTCCGCTCTTGAGACCTCACAACAAATATGGAAGGAGTCTGCGGAGACGTCTATAGAAGCATACAAAGCTTTTGAGATCCTAGGCGTCATGCTAGACAAATTGAATAACCCCGAGAAGGCAAAACCGGAGGGACCTACAACTGCTGAGGTCTTCGCACAGTTTGATGAGGATAATTTGAAGCCTGAGCACTCGGCAGCAATGACACTGGGGATGCTATCAGGGGGGTTATCACCAAACTCGGCTACTATGTTTAATGCTATGGGTCAATCACCTCTACAAACTAGATATGGCAACCTCGATATGACTATGGGCGAGGCAACCGGTTCCACTGGACTCACACCTAACTACAACATGGACTCTTCGATAAATCCTTGGGGGAATGTTGCATCACCATTTTCAGTATTCAATAATATGGATTCTGGCCCGTCAATGATGGACATGCCGGCCAACTTGAATTGGGTAGGTTTTTTTCCTTTTACCACACAATTTGATTTCGTGGTACTAACGATGGCTTGATGTAGGAGGCGTGGGATTCCTACATCCAAAACGGGAATGCGCTTGACCCGAGCTTGCAATTTTATCCAACATCTATTGAAGATAACAATCTCAACACACAGTCGAGTAACGAGACGCAAGGCGATGGGTCCTTTAGTAACAGTGCGTTCATGGATGCGAATGCTTCAGGTTCAGGGCGTTGATGACGGTAATATTCTATGTGTGTGTATCTATGAAAGGCGTCTGGCAACTTGCTAGTGATTATTTTGGAAGGTGGCGAAGAATATCGACTTGAATATTTGGCTTGGGGTCAAAAGTGCATTATACCAAGGTTTAGGGCTCTGCAATGTGTATGGATTATTGAGGCTTCTCCACTATGAATACAATGAAGCGAGGCGCTTTGGTACAGTAAGAAGGTCCTTAGGACTCTTGTGGATAGCCCCCAAACTTGTGACCCGGCCGGCTTTGCATGTGCAAGCATGACACTTTTCGGTACTAAGGTCCCGAATCAGTAGTACTTCCTTCAGTCACCAGATCTCATACAGCATAGCACGCATTGTGACAGCCGGCATTTCGCTTTGATCTGCAGCATCTTAGACTCCGGAGAAAAAAGAGTCTTTCCAAAATCGGGCCTTTTCCCAAGATATGTAGTGTACAGATGTGCCATCTAACAATGTGCTATGAATGCGGGGTAGGACTGAGAAAGATAGGACTCTAGTCACGAATTTGTCACTTGTCGATTTATCCGTTCATGAGGTTTGCAAGAGGCAATCGGTCCTTTGCAGTATTGTCTCTCACAAAACAACGATCTTATATCTCTCTGTAGTATAGCATGACGTCGCCTAGAGCCCCGCATCTTGAGAGAGTTACTCCTCGAGAGCACCACAGGCAAACGACAAGGATTTAGTTCGGCTCGCTTAAATGTAGTCTCCTTGTCTGCTTCATTAAAATTCACACACACTCAGAGAATAAGCTGTCAAGCACACATCTGTCATTCACACATGCTGTCAAACCACCATGGCAGACCTTGCTTATGCGCATTTGTTTGCACCGTAGAACCGGTGGCAATTGGTACCCTATGATTTATAATTTCTCCGGGAGCATTTCGTTAATACTTCAAAATAAGGAACTTAATTAAGTAGTAAATGGCTATATAGTTCCTTTTGCGTAAAGAGGAAGCTGGTTCTTCTAGCCATCCACAAGGGGCCAGTTCACCTTGTATTTCTACCCACAATACAAGCTTGTATAACTTTTCAACTTATGAAGCTTCGTTACCCAGAGAAAGCTGCTCGCTATTGAGACTTAGGTACTCAGTATGAACTTCCCTATTCCTGCTTTAGTTTTGGCTCTGGCCTTTTCCATAAACTCGGTCTTTGCTCTTACACCTGCGGAATGGCGGGCTCAGTCTGTTTATCAACTCTTGACTGATCGGTTTGCTCGCACTGATGGCTCTACTACTACTTCGTGTGATACGGCCGATCAAACGTACTGCGGTGGGACATGGCAGGGAATTATTAACCATTTGGACTATATTCAAAATATGGGGTTCACCGCTGTATGTACACGGATTCAATCTGTGAAACATCGGGAAAATCTTACTAACTAATATGATAGATCTGGATCTCGCCTGTGACTTCGCAGCTTGTCGGCGGCTCTAGCGATGGAGACGCTTATCATGGATATTGGCAGCAGAACATCTACAAGCTTAACAGTAACTTCGGTACAGCTGATGATTTGGTTGCTCTTTCTGCTGCATTACATGATAGGGGTATGGTAAGTACCGTCTTCGTCTTCGCTTGATAGGGTCCTCGCTAAAACTGCCCAGTACTTGATGGTTGATGTTGTCACAAATCATTATGCCTATCTTGGATGTGGGACATGCGTTGATTATAGCACATTCACACCTTTTAATTCGGTATTCTGCCTCTCTGTTTTCTTTTCCTCAAATTCTTCCTTACTGTGGTATAGGGATCATATTTCCACCCATTCTGCCTCATCGATTACAATAATGCTACAAGTATCCAACAGTGCTGGGAGGGTAAGCCAATTGTTCAAATTCTTCAAATTTGGGTTCAATTACTAAGTTTTTGATATCTAGGCGATAACACAGTCTCGCTACCTGACCTTCGAACGGAAGATTCAGATGTTGCTGGTGAATGGAATAGCTGGATTGCAGAACTTGTTTCCAATTACTCGATCGATGGACTGAGAGTTGATAGTGCGCAACAAGTTGACCAGGCTTTCTTCCCACTGTTCGAAACTGCAGGTATGTTTTCTTCTTTCACATCATATTGCAATAATATGAACAGCAGCTAATTTTGTTATTTATAGCTGGTGTATACATAGTTGGAGAAGTAAGGATATCCTTTGAGCCATGTTACTTAGGCTCACCTAAGAACTTAAGACCTGTTTCCCAAGTCGGAGGTTGTGATAACGCCCATGAATCATTTCTTACACTCTTAATCCACTTCAAAAAAGCATTATTAACCCCAGGAACGTAATAGGTGTTTAATGGCGACCCTTCATACGTTTGCCCGTATCAAAAGTATATGAGTGGTGTTCTAAACTACCCAACGTACATATCCTCCTCCCTCCAAATCCCACCCTTCTTGCCCCAACATATCTAACAAACAAAACATAGTTACTACTGGATAACCCAAGCCTTCGAATCAACAAGTGGAAGTATCAGTAACCTAGTAAATGGAATCAACACGATAAAATCCGACTGTTCAGATACAACACTCCTCGGATCCTTTCTAGAGAACCATGATAATCCTCGCTTCGCATCTATCACTTCTGATATCTCACTCGCGAAGAATGCAATAGCTTTTACGATTCTTCAGGATGGGATTCCTATTAGTGAGTTATTTATTTGTTCTTTTTGGGTCGATGAGCTTGTTAATTGCTTGAGTTATGGATTTGTTTTGGGGTTTGTGGGGGCTTGGTTGATATGTGAGAGTTACATGGTTGAATTGAGTTACTTAGTTGAGCAACTCACTTGATCTGAGAAACTCCCAGCTCGAGTTCCTACTCACGCACACATAAATCAAGCGATTCATAAACACAACAGGACACATCACCAACTCCACACTTCAATGAAATAACTAACGCCATTCCAAAAGCCTACTACGGACAAGAACAACACTACACCGGAGGAGCCGTCCCATACGATCGTGAAGCCCTCTGGCTATCCTCCTACTCCACGACCTCAACCCTCTACAGCTGGATCGCTTCACTAAACCAAATCCGAAACCAAGCAATCTACAAAGATCCCACGTACCTAACCTACAAAGCCTATCCAATCTATTCCGACACATCAACAATAGCAATGCGAAAAGGATATAACGGGTATCAAATCATTTCCATTTTTTCGAATTTGGGGGCTAGTGGTAGTTCTTATACACTTACTCTGACGAGTAGTGAGACGGGATTTACGGCTAGCCTGGCCTTGGTTGAGGTTATGGGTTGTACGGCTTATACTACTGATTCAAGGGGGAATCTTGCCGTTGCTATGGCTGGCGGGTTGACGAGGGTATTTTATCCAGAGGCGCAATTGGTTGGTAGTGGGATTTGTAGTGGGATTACAGGTTAGATTTTTGTTTTTTTTGTTTTTTCAATCTTTTTGGGTTTGTATGGAGGGAAGGCAGTGTAGTTTGGTGTGGTATGGTATTATGAACGTCAACACTGATATTCATCACCCATCAGGCTCGAGATCTACAACATCAACATCAACATCTACATCTACATCTACAAAAACTACGACAGGTACAACCAGTACAACCAGTACATCCAAAACCTCATCGTCAACAACATCAACCTGCACAACAACCCCCACCTCAGTCGCAATAACCTTCAATGAACTAGTAACAACAACCTACGGGCAAACAATAAAACTCACAGGAAACGTCTCAACATTAGGGGATTGGTCAACTTCAAGCGCGATTTCTCTGTCCGCATCAAGTTATACGGCTAGTAATCCACTGTGGACTGTTACTGTTAGTGGGTTTACACCGGGGGAGGTTATTGCTTATAAGTATATTAATGTGGGGAGTGATGGGGCCGTCACTTGGGAGGCGGATCCTAATCATAGTTTTACTGTTCCGAGTAGTTGTACCACGAGTGCGAGTGTGAGTAATAGTTGGCAGAGTTGATACGGGTTATGGTATGGGTTAAAATTGGGTTGGGTCCGATTGGCTTTCTTTTTGGGGAAATTCCTTTTTTTTGTGTGTGTTTTCTCTTTCCACTTCTTGTTCTTAATGATTGATGAGCAGAGTATATATGGGATTCTGTAGCCCTAGAGGCTTTTCTTCTTTTTCCTTTCTGGTAAATATTCTTAACGATGTACATATCACATCAAACTTGGTATACATATATAACTCCCTACAGGAATGTCAGTAGTACTTACTCCATCATTAGCTATAAAAACCCCCCAAAAACAACAGCTCTCATCTCTATAAAATATTTCTCCTCTCAAAGTAAACTCCCCTTCCACATTCATCCCCCCAAGCGAACTAATAACCAAGAACCTACACTACCTAAACAAAAACCTCCACCATCATCTCCCTCCCTCGTCAAGAACCAAGAACTAAAACCAACACCACCCACCCATAAGACTCACAACCCACCACATATCAAAAATATCCTAACACTCCACACACCCCACCCCCC
>JAJONI010000649.1:0-20226 GCA_022190145.1 Pezicula rhizophila
GGAAGTAGAAGAGGACCTGGATATGCAGCAGTTGATGATTTTGTGTTTGAAACGCATTTAGATGTTTTGATCATTTTTTATGATAAGATAATGATATATAAACTATGTGTTGGGTTAATACAGTTATAAGTTTATTACAGATCTAAAGATTGATATCATTTATTGCTTTTGAAGTATTCATTTCTGTCTCCCAGGCCTGGGTACTGAACAGTGACTGAGGCTCAGCACACAGGGTAAAAACAGCATTTGTAAAGACAGTATTAATTGGAAGATCGTAACTACAAGCACGGTTGGTACAGACTTGATCAAATTGATCCATTACTTTTAAATTACCGCTACTCCATAAATTGACAAGACAGCCGTAGCTGTGGCTAAATCCCAAATGTATACCTAGCCTCCCGTAACTCCAAGAAGCCATATATCACCCAACGGGCGAGCGCATCAACAAAAGAAACATATAATAAACGCAATGCCCATGAATGGTTGGCTCTTCGACGGCTTCGACTGAAAAGCTTAGCATCAACAGTGTGAGATTAAGAACATCCTATCATGTGCTAAGTTTTTCACTTAGCCCACTTGCTTAGGACAAGGTTACATAAAGTATGACTCCTACGAGTTTCTGGCTAGGAAGGTCATATTTGACAATATGCAACAAGGCTAATGTGACCAGGAAGCTAGCCCTTTTAGCTTCACGAACTATCATCCTCCGAGAAATCATCCAACTGGCCCGTCATATGAACACTTTCATCATCGGAATCTGAATCATCCATCTCAACATCGCCTGTTTCTAGTAAAATAGGAGCTGACGTAGCTTGAGCTTGGGTCGGCATAGGGATGACGGTGGAATTGGCGACTGCGACATTCGATCCTTCACTAGTGGATGGTAACGTCGTGGCAGATGGTGCACCCCACAGCTGTTGCTGTGCTGGTAAGGTATTTCGTTTGGTTTCGGTATTAATCGAGTTCGTAACAGCGTCATGATCATCAGTCTGCATTGACTCGGCAATCGATTCAAGAGGGGCATCCATCATAGGCTCTTCTTCCTGGAAATCTACTTCTGCGAACCTCGTCGATGCTGAAGGGAGCACTGCCATGCGCGGCCGCAGCAGAACCTCGACAACATCATCGCTTGGATATGTTCTAACAAGATGGGGCAGAATACTTGGAGTTGCATTTCCATCTTTTCCGATAAATGGGTTGATCACGCTGGCTATCATTGCGTCTTGGTGGTGAGTTAGGATCGCAGTTCGCTCGATCAAGGCACGGACGGAGAGGTCGATGAATTGTTGTGGAAGATGCGACAGGAAGAGAGGAAGAAGAGCATTGGCAGCAGCAGTGAGTGCTGGGTCGTTTAGTTGTATCGCCATAGATAATGCCGCTCCAGTTTGCAGAAAGGAATCAGCATTCGAATTGGCTCCATTGGAATTGGGATTCTTTCCATTGGGCTTTCCGGAGCGGTCACCCGTCGTTGGCGAGTGCTCTTTTGTTATGGAGCCAGGCTGGAAATGTTGCAGATCTTTACAACAGCAACGGATCAATGGAGACAATTTTCCAACACCAGACTTCGAGATACTACCATCAAGCATTGGCAAGAGCTTAGATACAAGGATGTACACTTGTTGACGGAACTCGGGGATGCTCTTGCCAGATGGAAGTATCCACGTGATGTGATCCAGAATACCATTAGCCATAGAGGTAAAGTTCGCTCCGAGTCGATCAATAATCGTTCCGATTAACTGCAATGCAGCAACATATATCTGAGGGAGACCACTCCATAGTCCATCTCTTTCATCTCGATCGACGGCAGGATGCAACCGCGCACCACCATGCTCAGTACCAGACGACGGCATCACAATCCAGAGCATTCTCATGGCCATGTCAATTATCGATCCCATGGGTACGACAACAGCTGATGACGTCTCACTCTTGAAATACTCCTCCAACAGACCAATAAGACCAACAAGTCGCTCGACGCCTGCTGTAATGCCTTCCCAGCGAGGTAATGTATCTGATGTTATGTCACCTCCAGACAGCTCCTGATTCACGTCAGCATTTTGGCTAATGTAACCAGTAGTGGATTCCCAGTCCTCAACGACAGCTCGAAATACGAGATCAGCGGTGGCATGGATGTCTTTAACCAGTTCACGTACGGTCTTTCCCCACTCCTCACCACCGCCATTCTTTGCGACGGTTTGGTGCAGAGCGACAACGAGGGAACGAGCACTACTAACGACCGAAAATGGCACGATGGCACTATCAGACATCGTCGGTGCCAGGTAAGGTCTGGTAACGATACGTATCTGAGAAGTAAATGGACGAAAGATAGTAGTATGCCTGGGCATAAGAGTAGTGAAACACCTGAAGATGGTCTCGATAAGCGACGGCGGAACATCCTGAGCTTTGCCTGATGCTTTAGAAGAAACGAGATTTAGGCAAGAGGAGATGAAGGTTGGCAGTGTTGGTGTAGTCATCTCTCGCACAAGACTCTGATATGGATGGGTCATGCAATAGATTTTGGTCAGAGCTACTATACACAGCTCCTTGGTTGCGACGGGGTCCAGTGGCTTCTGCTAGGCATTAGTTTCCTCGACAACATGCGAATGGCAAGGCTGAGCGAGCGAAAGTCTTACTTACCCCCAGGATTGCAAGAATGGCTCGAACCCAAGGCTCTGCAGTGCGGAGAACCTCCCATCCTCCGACCTCGACGACTGCCTTGATTAGCACCACCGCTGTAAATCTCCCTTCGGGGCTTCGTCCATTGAGCAGCGTCGACAATTGTGTCTTCAGCTTGTGCACCTGGACCGCAGTCGCAGAAGCATCTGCTTTTCCTGAATTGCTTGAGGCACTGGAGAGCGGTGCCTGGCAGCGCAAGACATGGCGTAAAAGGGTTGGTGTAAGACGGGGGAGATCCTCTGGCTGCGTAGATGAAAGCTGCAGGCAGAGGACTCGGAGTTCAGCCGGAAGAGACATCTAAAAAGGCCGAAGGAAAAAAAAAACTTTCAGTAGCAATTTTTGAATGTTCTGGGCAGTTGAAGCTGGTGCAATATTCAGCAGCTAGACTTGCAATACAATTGAACTCAATTTAGTTACGTCGTCGCCCCTAGCAATCCAAGCAGGCGCTTAGATATATGAAGCAGGAAATCCAAATGCTTATAAGTTCTTTTTTCAAACCCACAGTCGTCCGAACGTGAATCGAAATATTTCCTAAAAGAAAAAAAGATTTCGCGTCTGATTGGCCGCGTTTAGCCACCTTCCCTGCATGAGCGGATGTACGGTAAAACCATTTTGCCGATAGACTAAGCAAGCAAGCACCAGCACCGCCGCCCGGGCAAGCTAAAGCTGTGTGTGCTGTGCTGTGCTGCGTGCACCAGCCCAGTGTGACGACGTCGCGCAGATTAATTTGAGGACGCTGAAGTCAGCTAGTGTCGACCTCGCCCTCTCCGACCTGTCTCTTGTCCTAGCCTGCTATTCAATACAGTGACATTGGAATCATTATGAAGCCTAGCAATTGACATCAATCGGAACGAATCCTTCTAGATACCGCCAAAATGACTGTATGTCCTGTGTCCTATGTTCTACGGGCCCTTTCCTCCATGCACAACTGTTTCTGACAACTGGTCCGCATCTAGCACGATCCTACCAAGGCTGCACACTACATTCGGCTGCTGGATGAGGCGCGCTGCGAGGGGAATTGGGATAATGTACCGGAGCTTGTCAGAAAGATCAGGAAGCATGCGCCTGACAGGACTTGTACGTCGATGCCACCCTTAAGTGTCCATCCACGCAATCTCGCGGTATTTTTTATAGCAGAAAATTAACGAAGCAGGTCTCACTTTGACGGCCGAATGCGAGCATGCCATCACACAAGCTTCCAAAAATACACCCTCGAGCCCTCATCTTCCTAACTCTCGACCCTCCACAGCTACGACGGTGAAGACGGCGAGGTCTCAAGCCATATCAAACTATATACCGCAGTTGATAGCGGCAATAGACGCCGAGCAATTGCGCGTCGAGGACGAGTTCCAGGCCCAAGTTTGCCTTGGATGGCTGCATTGGTATCTTGGAGAGCCCGCGCTGGCTGCATCAAGACTTCCTTATAGTATAGAGCAAGATTACGCACAACTTGATGGGACAAACAAGGAGTCTGCTCAGTGGACTAAAGTCTGTGCTCTGAAAGCTCTATACATCAAGGGAAGCTCACAACATAGAACTGGTGCGGTCGCCGAGGCTATAGAGACTTTTGAATCGGGTCTACCAATCTTAACGAGTGTTTCGGGCCCGGCAAAGGATGGGAAAGAATTTAAATCCTGGACGGAGTTATTTTTGACTTCATTTTGCATGGTCTCGAGCTATGCAATCAAATCGAAGATTTCGTCTGTTCTGGAGACCGAGACTATGGCGGCATTCCGTTCCTGGTCCAGATTCTGGGACTCTCAAACTTCACTACCAGCGGGCGGGCGAGCACCAAACTCGGACGTGCCTAGACGCCATGTTTGGAGGGAATATTATATCACCATTTCGGACCTTCTCCAGCAAGAGCTTCCATACCCAACAACCTCTCTCACACCAGCATATGCTCAAGCATCAACTAGACTTCAGCAGCGAGCTGAATTGAAGGGAGTTGAGGCGAAGTACGAAACGTTACTTCTAAACGAAACTGCATTCCCCGGAGCAGACGAAGCGAGTGAGGAGGTTGAATCTTTTGTTGAGATTGTTATGGCAAATTGGCATGTGCTTTGCGGATGCGATTGGAAGGAGGAAGATCTTGGGGAGGGTGGATCTGAAGCTGTCAGCAGAGGTGTTCTCGATATTCTGTACAGAGCTGCAACCAAGACGTTTCATTCAACAGCGATTTTGCGCCATTTATTTACGGTTCATCAGGCAGTTGCAGAGTTCGACCTTGCATTCAAAGCGTTCGATACCTATCTAGAGATTGTAAAGAGGGGAAAGGCTCGAGTTGAAAAGACGGGTGAACCAGAGCACGGTCTCGACGACGACGAAACAGTACTTAAAACTGCTTCAGAATGCATTAGAGCTTTATGTCGGTATGGATCTTTGCAGGGTGCTGAAAAGGCAAAGGATCTTGGCTTATACTTCGAAGACTGGCTGGAAAAACATCATCCCAGCCAAGCCTCGATTGATGTGTCCAACGGAAACGGGCGTCGCCTTGAGAATGGAAACCTGCTAAACCTGGGGACAAAAATATCACCAAGGATGTTAGCCATTGCCTGGTGCAGTATTGGCATTGGGCATGCTCAGTGGGGCCGCCTTACATTCGATGCTTCGTCTCGGGCGGAGGTGCAATTGCGAGCTATTAAGTGCTTCCGCAAGTCGCTTCTACCGGAGTATCACAGCACAAATGACGTCGAAACCCTCTTTGCTTTAGGTGTAGTTCTAGCAGAGCGAAGGGAGCTTGGGGCTGCTGTAGAAGTGGTCAAGGCAGCACTTCTTCCTCCGAAACAAGGCACAACGAGCACACAACTTGACCTTAAACCACATGCAGGGCGGTTTGCTAGGGAACGATCGCTGATCCCATTATGGCATCTACTGGCACTTTTGCTAAGCGCACGTCAAGAGTTTATTACAGCGGCACGAGCATGCGAAGGAGCTTTTGAACAATTTCAAGATCCTAGAAATCTCTTCGGCGACGGTGAGTTCAATGGCGAATATCGAAGCGAGCATTTGAATGGGCAACCGCATACTCAAGGTGTCGTTGACGATATGACGGATTCCGAGAAGGACAGTGTTCTTGAAGTGAAGATGACGCAACTGGCAATTATTGAGGTTCTCGAAGGTCCAGACGTTGCCGTCAACGCTAGTGACGAACTTCTTAGTTTATATTCACGACTTTTCGGTGATCCGCAGAGGGATACTGCTACTGCAGTTCCCCAGCAGACAACTTTCTTACCTCCACCACCAAGCTCGGCGGGAACTATTAAGAGTATCAAAGGCAGCATATTCGGACGTTCAAGTCGGCGGCGGTCTATTCGAAACACACAGACCACTACTTCTTTGGCAAGTGATAATACCCTTGTTCAAGCTCGGCCACAAACTATGGCGGCGGGTACAGCACCTACGATATCTGTGACAAACGAGAAAGGGGAAGACGGCAGGTTTGCTAAGAAGATTCCCCATGGACTCGTCAAAGATCATCCACCCCCGCACAATGGTAAACTTGAAAAGCGAAGTGCAAGTCTTTCCAGAAAAACGAGTTCGGGCAGTCCACGAAATCGAAGTAATAGCTCTGGAAGAACGAGCTCTGGAAGAACGCGCTCTAGATCTCAAGGACACAGTGCCACCGTTGTGGAGGGTGAGCAATTCTTCACTCCACACGTAGACAGCCAGAACCGTGAGGAATGGATAAGTGATGCTAGTCGTGGAACTCCAGTGGGCTTGGCTATTTCACCAGAAACTGTATCAGCTCAATTATCAGTAAAGGGATCTCCATCAAAGCCACCAAAATTACAGAACATGTCACATAGACAGAAAGAACTCAAGCGGGCTCATCCAGACGCAGAACTAGCTCAAGACGGGCGTTTGCAGTCGATACCAACTTATGCCTCGCGAACAACACCAGCAGTTCAGTTCTCAAAAAACCAACAGAGACGACGTCGTGCGGCTATTCTGGTCAAAGTATGGCTTCTCATAGCCGGCTTTTACCGTCGAGCATCCATGTACGAAGATTGTCGGGGTGCCATAGAAGAGGCTTCCAAGCTCACACAATCCCTCGAAGAGGATGTGTCTAGAGATACAACCGGTACTGTTACTGTTGAACACGCCGGATGGGGCGGCGGAAAGAGCGTCTCGGAATTATGTGGCGACGTATTTTCCGACGTAAGTCATTGACACCACTAAATATAACCTTGCGAAGCTAACATCTCATAAGCGTGGCTATCTTGCACTTGCTGAATCGTCTCCTTATGCTGCCCTCAGCAACTTTGAGTCTGCCCTGAACCATTTTCCAGACCACCCATCTGCCATTGTTGGCCTTTCTAATATCCTACTCGACATCTATACAGAAGTGCTCCCACCAACACCTGCTGAACCAGTACTTGATTTCCCAGGCTTACAAGCAGCTCCTTCTGCCAGCGCAACAAATACGACACTCTCCACGACATCAAATTCAAAGCCCTCCACCAACCCATCGTCCATCATTCCTCTGCAACCTGGCCCTCTTGGTCTCGCTATCCCATCTACAACAGCCACCGCCCCAACACCTCTCTCGCCCTACACTTTCTCAAATTCCTCGCCTGAAACAGTACAGCTCGACCGCCTCGCCGCCCGAGACCGGGCATATGGTCTCCTTTCTACTCTCACGAAGCTCGGCACGGGTTGGAACAACTCGGAAGCGTGGTTTGCTCTCGCAAGAGTCTACGAGGAAGGAGGGCAAGTGGAGAAAGCGAAGAGTGTACTATGGTGGTGTGTTGAGCTTGAGGAAGGGAGAGGTATTAGGAGCTATGAGGCCTTAGGTAGTTACGTTTTGTAGATTTATAAATCAGGTGCACCAAATGCCGGATGGAGACTAGGATAGATGGCGGTATTATGATCTTAGCGCAAGTGTGATTTTATTGTACAAGGTGCGTTCGCGTCGTACATACAAATATTCTAATTCTACTCTTGGTCCAAAATTTGATCCCGTTCTAAAACGTAGTTCGATGTGATTAGAACTAAGATAAATGGAGTTAAGTCATCTCCACTTAGACGCGATTGAATACTGTTCAAGCTGAAAACAAAACGGCGTAATTAATGAAACAGAAACCGGGTGAATTGGCTTTTGGGATTTGGCTGCAAAGTCTCTGGAAGAAGCTCCCAGAGAGAAGCTCTTACTTTACTTCTATGGGAAGTTTGTCAAATCAGTTTAATTTATTGATTTTTAGTTAAGTCGAAACCATGTAGGTTTGACGGCTTTTATAGATGCTAGACCGTTGCTCTTAGTCTATCGTTGGTAGAGGTTTGAGGATGAATATAAAGGAGGTATTAAGAAGTGAAACTATAACTATTTTTTTTATCTCGTAATCTTTTAGACGGGGTGCACGATGCTGTCAAGTGGGAATTATCAAATTATGTGATTGAACAAATTAACTAAGTTAACTAAACCAAATCGGGTACCTAGGTATATTTAGATAAGTATTACAGTTTAAAAAAAATCGTATAGTGATACGAAATCCACCAGAGATATTCTAGATCATGTAGAAGATAAATAACAAAGCTCTTATTTATTACTTCCCGCTACAAACAATCCTCCCCAACCTCCTCTCCAACCCCTTAATATCAATCTCCTCGCCTTTATCCTCCCCTTCAAAACCAAAAAGCCTCAATCCAAAATCATCTAATCCCCTAACCCCGCCCTCTAATCCACCTTCTAGCCCATCCTCCAACCTATCCTCCCTATCTCCAACCCCCAAACTCTTTTTCTTCCCAACAATCCCCTCCAAACAATGACCTACAGCATCCTCCCTCTCCCTAACCCCAATCCCCAAATATTCCCCATCAGGAAACCCAGTCAACTCCAATCTCAAAACCCTTAAACCCTTCATTTCCTTCGCGATAACCTCACACATCCCTTCCCAAACCTCAACCGAATCAACACTTCCAGTGCTCCTCCCTTCTCTCCCTTGAACCCCAAAACCATTCCATCCCCTAGCCCTCGAGCCCTGTTTAAATCTAAAAGGAGCGTCGTACCGTACTTGAAGATACTGGATTTTAGAGAGGTGAGAAGAAGGAATGGTTTTAGAGAGGTAGAGGAGGGTTGAAGGGTGGTTTATATCGAATGTATTGGTTTTGTAGAGGATTGACATGGTTTCCGTGTAGATTTTTCGGGAGGTGAGAAGAAGGGAGAGGGAGTTGTCGGATTTTTGGCGTTCGTCGAGCGGGTCTCCGTATCGGTATTTTTTTGAGTCTGGGAGGCAGAGATAGATCATTCGGTCGTTGTTGATGACTGTGACGAATGCGATTCCGAAACAGTGGAGGCGGGTTGAGTCGTAGAAGGGTGGGAGGGTTGTTTCTTTTGAGGATGAGGATGAGGAGGAGAGTGGGTGTTGGTGTTGGAGTTGACATGATGAGGATGGAAATATGCATCTTTTATGTCCTAGTCTCTTTGGTAATTGAAGAATATGTAAAACATCATCTCCAAGGACCTCGATCCATATTTTTCGTCTCACCTCCACTGGAAGCCTCATTAAGAAACAGACATTGTCATCTCTCTCCTCTACACTATTTTCTCCCCTTTTACTAAAAAATCTGCCTATAGAATAGAGATTACTTCGGCGTGATCTTGATACTGACGTATGGCTCTCAGAAATCGAAACCCTTCTTCTTCTTCCACGGGTTTTAGATACTAATGGTACTGGCTCATTCTTAGATCTCTTGACCATGTTTTTTGCATATCTTTTTTTTTGTCTTTCGGCTATTCGTGCGTTACCACATCCGTGGAATTGTATACATCCACCGAGTAGTAGGATGGTGAGGGGAAAGCAGATTATTGCTAGAGCGGCTGGTCCGGCTAGTTCGAGACCGTTTTCTAGCTTCTTTACTGCTTTTTTGAGGATGGGTTTGAGTTTTACTTTTTGCATTGTTGGTTTTGGTGAGGTGTTGTGTGGTGTGGATCGTCAAGTTTTTGGATGATTGATTGATAGGGGAATGATTTATTGAATTGGTTGCTAGTTGGCGAGAGTGAGTGAGTGTGATTTATAGGTGCTGAATTTCTTCTTGGCTTGTAAGGAAGCTGGGGCTTGGTGATTATTGTGAATAATGGGATGATGCAGGACTCTCACTTAGAAGTCCTGATAGGAATAGGGGCTTGAGATCTGAGGATCGAGTGTTTATTCATCTGGCTTTGCACTGCTTTTTGGTGGCTGTGCATCGACGTTGTTGCCTAGCTTGATCAGCGTTCTATCTAATTCAGTTTAGAACACGTTGCTACTTTAAGAATATCATTACGCCTTGAGAGAAGTTTGATTCTTTTAATTTATGTTATTCTTTGAAATCTGAGATGTTGTCGTAGGGTGTGAATTGTAAATAAAGAAAATATTGTTACAGTAAGTCGAACATGTACCTCGGTACGGGAGGCACGGCAAAAAGTCGTAAAACTACAAGGCTCCGTACCCAGTATTCGCTAATACGAACGCTGTGGCCAGGCAACGGAAGCCTATAAGATGG
This sequence comes from Pezicula rhizophila, assembly GCA_022190145.1. Lineage (NCBI taxonomy): Eukaryota > Fungi > Ascomycota > Leotiomycetes > Helotiales > Dermateaceae > Pezicula > Pezicula rhizophila. The sequence goes on from JAJONI010000649.1 coordinate 10,159, forward strand.
GGCAAGGCCCTGGAAATACTGTAATAACCTCTCAAATTGGCTATAGAGGCCATCACTTATTCCCGGGGAACAGAAGCCTATGGCAAGTATAAGCTCTCCTTGTATTCGCTAAATCAGAACGCTATAGTTAGGCAACGAGAGCCTGTAGCTAATTTCTATAGGATACGTGCCCTGTAGTCTCATGACTTTTTGTCATAAGTCGAATCATTACGAAAAGCGAAAATGTACCTCGGTAGGTAGCGACATATTAGTAACCTAGCTCTTGGCCATCTTTTATTCAACGACACCAGGTTTCTATGATACGATAGATTTAACAATCTTATATATGGATGGGGCAAGTAGATTTGTAAATGAGGAATCGATAAGAATCTATAGAAACATAGAATAGATTGTCGGTCGAAAATAGAGGCACTACCACCACCATCTAGGTTACTTGATTGAGTAACTTGGCTTGACTAAAGCTCATAAAGGCAAGGAGAAGATATAGAGATTCCTCTTTCAAGGACCGAAGGTAGGTTATGTAGGGGTTGATATATCGTTTAAATTTTGCCATGTTGTTAAACAAATTTCTCTCTTTCTTCGTTATTAGTTTTATTCTTTCTGCGCAAGTCGTGTCGAAGTAGGAATTGAAGTTGAGATCTTGACTTGAGACCGAGAGTCCTTATGAGGGCCGACTTGTTGGGTAGTAGTAGTATTTTATGGGTAAAAATCCCGCGTTCTTCAGCAAATACATGTTTCCTTCGAGATGGAACATGTACGCATCTTCATGTTTCAATGACTAGAACAATATCTCCGACGCCCAGAACGCCAATCCAACCATGCCAATGCAATTTTTCACATCAACCCACTCTCCTCAATTTTTCAATCCAACATCCACTCCACACCAACACTACTAAGCAACCACACCACCCTTGGCCCTCCACTTGGCAACTCTCCTCTTAATATCCGCCTCAGTCTGTTGCATAGGATTAAGTTTGCGGTCCCAGAACATACGCCCATAATCATCACCATGTGCACGCACTAACGTCTCAATCCATTCCCGTTCCCTCTCACTCTGCGTCCGTTCCTTCTTCGGGGCCTCCCTACTAGCCAATTCCTCCAACTTCCTCACAATATCATTCTTCTCCTTATTTTGCTCCTCACCCTCAAAACCGTTAAACTCCTCATACTCTTTTTCTCCATCGTCTTCCGAGTCGCTATTTAAAGGATCGTTTAGAGGATTGGGCTTTTTGTGGGGGTGGATTACACGTATAATCTTTCCTGTTTCGGGGTCGCGTTCTACTTTTGCTTCGGTGGGTGCGATGGTTGTAGGGAAGGAATTCTCGATGGCTAGTTTGCTGATTGTGGAGCGTTTGGAATGCGTATCTTTTCCTGTGGGAAGTTTCTCAACTCCTCCTGTTGCGGCATTCAGGCGACTTGTAAGACCTAGACGTCTGTAGTTTTGTGTGAGAGTCTCGGATTGGTTCCTGCAAGGTTAGAATTAGCAGGCTGTTGAAGGAATTGCGGAAGAGAGGGGAGGTTTGTGGACTTACCAGTTTGCTGCGATGATGGGATTGCCTAATGGATTGACACGCTTGGACTTGGGCTTCATCCTAATCTTCGCGGTCGAAGACCTATTCTTCTTTTTCTGGAGTTCGCGACCCATGATTGCGAGTTTTATAGGAAGGTCGGAAGTGGGAAGTCCAAGGTAGTAAGATATTATTGTTACTTACGATCTTGTATGGAAATTTAGAAATTCTTTCACCAGGCAAAGTATTTTCGAGGTCTTGGCGCAGAAATAAGGTTATCCGGCAACGGTATGACATTTCTCCTATCATCACGTGCAGTTAGAATTTCACACGGGGCGGAAAGAGAGCTTCCCGTCCTCCCCTCCCCCACTACCAACATTAAAGTCTCGATCATCATGAGTATCTCATGTCTATACAGCCTAAACGGCATTGTTCCATTTGGTGTAGTGACCAATCCATGACACATTCATATATTGAGGAGATCGCACGTCGTCTGTATACTATACGACACCTTACCCTACCTACCCTACCTACCCTACCTACCCTAACTAATCCAACCAACTATCAGCCTATTCAACCCTCCACACCAACTCCTACTTCATTCTCACCTTCATGCTTGATGACGGTGGCGTTTTCTGCATCTGTTTCTCTTTCTGTCAGAATGGCGATGACGCAAAAAATGACAAATGACAAATAACAAATGATTTGGAGGCTCACATCCACTCCCGCACCTAACCTGTGCTGCACTTGATTTTTAAACTTCTTAGTCCAGGGACAAGCAAGGAAAAAACAGCAGGCTCAGGCGAGCGAGGAGGATTTCTGGATTTTCTTGCGCGCTCGCGCTTCACGGGGGATAACGGGAACGCTGCCTCCCGGACGTTTTTAGTCTTTTGAAACCTGAGCCTTGGGGCATCAGCAAAAGGCGGTGTCTCGATCAGTTCTGAGTTCTCAGCAAAGTAGTGGGGTCATCGGATTTCCATCCCGCGCAGGAAGGAGGTAACGTTCCATACAGCATTATTGGCCATGCCCTGCGACCTGCACAACTCTATCTCTCTGCGCGACAGATCTCTTGGAAAAGTTGGACGGAGACATCGCATCGCAGGCAGAGGAGTCGGCGAGTAGATGAGCAGCCTGGCAGCCTGGCATATGAGATTCTCCGTCGAATCACCAGTGAGCAAGAAAGCCAGCTTCAGCTTCGGATCACGGCTACTACCCCGAATAATATGAGGAAACTCCTTTCTCTTTAATCATCCAAGCAGGCGCGCACTGTGACACAGGCACAGGCACAGTCGCAGTCGCAGTCGCAGTCGCCGTCACAGTCACCACTTACTACCTCCTGTAGCAGCCTTTACTCGTGCAACGGCTGGCGTTTTGTGGCGAGGAGTACTTCCGTATCTCTGAAGGGGGACCATTGAAAGTCTGCGCTTATCTCAGCGCTGTCCAATGAGTGATCCGGTTATTCTAGGCCCTCACCAAGCTACCTAGCATACTGTCAGTAGTCATCTGGTCCCAGGTCTTGCAAATGCATCCATAGCCTACAGTTCAGTATGCGACTCAAGGGAGGAGAGGGGCAACTCGAGTATTCCTGGTGTTCTTCGTTCCCATTGGTTTCCGGCAACTGCACCGCGTTATCACGTAAGGCTACCACTACGACATGCACTTGTCTCTACTAATATCGATTTTCTATTTTGTGCTTTTCAGCTTCGGAAATACCGTTGGTTAGGGTACTCCGTCTGTCATTGCTTCAGTGCTGATCTCGTGGATACGAAAGCTGAGAGGATAGACAACAAAAAAGCAATTTGAACTGCAAAAACGACGGCGTGCCACCAGACAAATTCGTTGCTTCAAAATCCGATTAGGTTGATGAATTCACTGATCGAAATGGAGAATCGATACGGGTTGATATGCTTTGAGTGGACAAGCTTTAAACTTAGTAAATCGGCAGCTTTGGGGTCAATGTCCGGCTGATTATACCCCCTCTACTTTCTGTCCCGGATGCCGGTGGGGGTCTTCAACTCTCTTACCTCGGATTCTATGATCTCTCGGAGGAGTTCAAAGGTTAATTCAGATGAACTTTAGAAAATACGAAAGGAAAGTCAGGATGGTCCTACACCAGAGAGGAATAGTCCGTTACTTCGACAAGGTCTTCGGCGGCTTCCACAATGACGCTGAGGCTGGGGCTTCTGATATGCTGCCGTGTGATACACCAATTCTCACCTTTCTCTGGGAATGGAGACTCAAAGGAACCGTGAAAAGCTTCCATCCCTTCCATCAACCTGATCTAGAATCCTTCTAGCGTGCGACAAGGGTATGATAGCGTAAAGTATCTGCACGAGAGCGCTTCGGCGCTGGCGGCGGGGCCTGCAGGTAACACAGATGGGGCGCACTGATTCGTGGAGATCAAGATGGTGGCCGGGACTAGAGCGGTTGGTGATGGAACACCCGTTTCCTTGTGCAGGGTGCAGCAGAGCGAACCGCAGATTTGACCAGGGTGCTTGTGCTTGAGCTTGAGATGGTCGAGGCGGAAATCCTAGCATGCGGGCATGCTGGCATGCTGGCATCCTAGCTTGGGAATCCTTCCTTCCTATCTGTGAGTTTGTTCGTACATTTCGTGAACAAGAAGACGAAGCGTTTTTAAGCGCGGAAAGCCGTCATCATTGATCATTCGATTCCCATGACTGCCGTGGTCGTGTTTGACGACATTTGAAGACGTTTTAGTATTTACTTTTTTTTTAGTCTTATCGCTGAGCTCCAGATAGGGATGGAAGCGAGAGTGAGGGGTTATGTGTTGCTAATACCGCAATGTCATTGGGAAAAGGGGGAATCCTTTGCGACTAATTAATTTACCAGTAGACCTCTCAGGACAATAGAAACGCCGAAGACAAAGCATAACTTGAGTCGGTCTAGTCGTGGAGCTGCAGGATTGGTGACTCCTGACAGACTACAGATGGGCTGGTTTGTCAACTTGTTGTCTTCATCAGAGAAGATGGGAGACGAGAGCAGGTCAGCTTTCATCTTCCTTCCTTCTCCAATCAGTCTGCCAGGAGCTCTCGAGCCCCTTGTAGGCTCATGCTCAATACTTAAGCTCCCACCGCTATACTGTACAGCTAACCCTGCTGCCCACACCACACTTTATCGTCGCACTGCATTCATGTGCAGTCGACAGCCTAACAGGCGAGACAGGACAGCAGCTTTGCTTCTTATCTCTGCTGCTATGTTACTTAAAAGGCCATGCTTATCGTAGTGCGTGAGGGATGAGGGCATGAGGCATGGGTCCCGAGGTCCAGCTTGTGCCTTGCACGTACATCTTAGTCTCCGAGATCCCGGCCAACAATTGGGTAGTGTTCTTTTCATGCTTATCCTTGGTGGTGTAACGAGGGCAAACCTCGTCATTAGCTCATGTCATTAACTTATTTGGGGTCTGGAAAAGGTGCGAAATGAATAAAAATTCGACCAACGGCGGCATTGCTGAATTTATTGGCGTTTGCGGGTATCCTAATCCGACAGCCCAAAGAAACGCCATCACGATTCTTTTTAACGGTGTTGGCACTGTAGCGGCAAAGGCAATCAATTAAGCATGCACAAGCCTTTTCTCCCACCACTCAACGGCTATGAATGCCCTCTCTCTAGGCTTGGCTCTTTATTCTCTCACGGCACTACGAAAATAGGGCGAAAGACGCATATAACGCAGTAATAGGGACGAAGTAGTAAGTAGTCTCCCTTGTTTAGTTTCGTTTTTTTTTTTGGTACAGAGTACGAGTACTCCATACATTCAGTATCTTCTGTGTAACCGACATCCGTGACAGTTCCATAGTTAGACCGTTACTTGTAGCTTTGCCGCCCAGGTACTTCACTATACTTGCACTTAACGGTTCGGCAGTGAGTTTCTTCATCTCCGTCTGTGCAGCCCCTCAAACGACGCTACATATCTCGCTACTACTTGGCTGTATAGTACTAGTTCTGCTTGGAGAGCAAGCGCCAATTCTGTGGAGCGTCAGCCTACTTACTCACCGAGCTACTGACCCTAATTATGCTATTCCTTACGGACGTGTGCGGTTCCTGACCCGTATCTTGACCTCTCGCAAGTATTTTTTGCAGCCTCACATCACAGACATAAGTCAGTTCCAGTCTAAAAAAAAACAAAAGGGAATTGGTTAAGTGCCGCCGAATATTTTACGCTTCAGCTTTTGCCGTGCCTTGACCCGATGAACTTAACTTAATCCTTAAATTTGAACCCCTCGATTGAGCCACACAATCTCAACTACCAGAACCACCACAACCAGTCAACTTTCCTCCTTGAACCTCTCCGACTCTTGACAATTGCTTGTGATAATCGCTTAGTGCTTCGCCATGATGCAAGACATCAATAGAGAACGGAGCCACGCCCCTTTTCAAGCGACCAAAAAAAGCAAGTAGAAGGGGGAAGGAAATAAGGAGGATTAGGATTCCAGGACTTCTGCAGAGAAGGTCTGGCGATACCTGCATGGAAGGCTGTGATGTGCTTCCTTTACAGTTACTCGAGACATCCTCGGCCTGTGATTTGATAGTCGGATTCGGATGGCAGTTGGTTTGGTTTGGGGGGGGGGAGGGGAGAGGGAAGGGGGGAAGGGAGAACTTGGCCCTCGGCCCTTACAGAACAGCAGGTCCGTCGCAACAAAAAAAAAAAGGTCCCCAGTGCACTTGGTCGCTTCTGCGGCTAGTAACTAGTATAGTAGTACTTTTTGACCCCTGGTTCAGTCCGCGCCCCCTCCCCTGGTCCATTGCCCGCAGTGTTGATCTCTGAACCACCATCGCCCCATGTCTAGCAGGTTGAGTCTACCCAGCTAGCAGGCATCTACAACCATGGAGCTCTGCTGAGGTCCGCCTCCTCAAATTGATACGAATAGCCCACCATGTCCAACAAGTCGGAGAGAAGAAGAAGAACAAGAGAAGTACCACTCGCTCTGTCACTGCCAGTGCCAGCACCACCACCACCTCCACAAAAACAGTTGTGTTTTTCCTATTCAAACCTCCAACCTGCCTCTGTTCATCGTCTCACCACAACCACTACTACTACCACTACCACCACCACCACCACCACCACCACCAAGAAAGTACCCTCGTCATCTTCGTCATCCTCACGGCAGCCGTCGCCTTTCAATGTACACAGTAATTAACGCTTTGCCTCTCATTGATTGCTCTTACTACCATCCAAGTTATTCTTATTCTTATTCTTATTCATAATTCCTTCTGGTACTTCGTGGGGACTCCGGCTCTGCCAAAAAAAAACTCATCATGACTTTACCCGTCGCATGTCCTGCAAACTCGGACCTGCCGACGGTGCCACAACAACGGAAGCGGCGCAGAAGAGCTCCTGCGAGTGGTGCCAGTGACGACTGCTTCGCTTGCACGAAACGCAACTTGAAATGCGACCGAAGACGACCATATTGTTCGCAATGTTTAGAGATTGGGAAGGAATGTTCAGGATACAAAACTCAATTGACATGGGGTGTTGGAGTCGCCAGTCGAGGAAAGTTGCGCGGACTGTCCCTCCCTGTTGCGAGGTCCGCGCCCGCGCAAAGGAGCCCTCCTCCATCGAGCAGGCCTCGATCAACCTCGACTATCTCAAAAGCCAAATTTCAAGATGGCGATGAGATTCAGATCAAAATGGAGTCGCCTACTGCGACAAACAACGTCCATGCCTATACGAATTACGACTTCGTCAATATGGCACCGCACGGCTCAGCGCCGTCCGTACCCGTACCGGACTGGAATATGGCGATATCCCATGAATTTTCTGCGCCTCCACATTATCAGCATGACTCGATGCGCCAGCAAAGACATCTTCCACAGCTCCAGAGACTGCATACCCTCAGTATTACACGAGGGGATGCTTTAGGACTCGGACCACAGTCTCCTGTTCATGATGCGATGAGTGCTTATGCTGAGAGCGATTATTCCCATTCCCCCGTCAGCCAGTCGTTCCCAAATGACGATATTCCATACCTCAATAGCCCAGTGCCTATGTACAACTACTCGACTCCGACATCTACAACAAGCCAAAGTCCTGTAGTTGGCAACATTGGTATGATGGTAGACTCACGTGGCCCCACTTCCTGTCCCGACCAGTATTATGCCCAGTCAGATATGAGTTCCAGCTTGAGTTCTCATCAAACCATCTATGAGGCCGAGGAAAACCGTCAGCACCAGCAATCTCCTGTGCCACAGAGTAGCCATGTCGAGTTCTACACCGATGACATTATAAGTATGTTGTATCTCATTTTTACCCACTATTGTTACTAATAGACTTACAGGCTCTCAGAATAGGCAAGACGTAGACATATACAGTTCCAGCACCCGCTCAAGCCACGGATTTGGAAATGGATGGATCACGGTAACAGACGACGACGTCGCTTCTCAAGCACCTTCAGAAGCAGACAATTATCACATCAACGACTCCATGTCGTCTTCCTTTACTTCGGACACATCTCCTCGAATATCATTCTTCATGGATTTCTACGACAAAGTCATCTGCCCATCAGTGGTGGTCATTGACAGCCCCAACAACCCCTACCGAGAACATATTCTTAGCCTTGCCTCATCGAGTCGCAGTCTACAACACGCAATATGTGCTCTTGCAGCGTGCAATTTACGAATGAAACGAAAACAATCCCTCGGTCAAGAACGTTGGCGTCGGCCTTCCGAGTTAGAACAAATGGACCATATCAATGGTGGTTCGTACATTTCAACCCAACTAAACCAGCCGCAACAATCGACAATAGAAAACCAAACTCCGGATTCTTCTATGCAAGAAGAATGTCGCCACCGAAGTCTGGCTGTCACCCTCTTGAACGAACAACTAAGTGACCCATCAAAAGCCCGCCATGACAGCGTGCTTGCAACATTATTTATCCTTTGCCATTACCGCATGTGCGAATCTGGAATTGCTCAATTTAAGACGCAATTTGCTGGGGTCAAAAAGATCCTTGGTATGCGAGAATCGGGGCTGGAAAGCGGCAACTGGGGCTGGATGGAGACTCTATTTACTTATTTCGATGGTATTGCTGCAAGCATCAATGACAGAGAAACGCAGCTGCGCGGTGGGTTCCTCGAAATGGTCGCAAACCCAGCCAATCCGAACCACGCACTTGAGAACCTTGCAGGTTGCGACAGTATTCTCTTCAAAACGATCGCAAAGCTTGGACGCCTCAATCTCCTCGCTCAACACCGTCCTATACTTCCTGACTACCCGACTACTCACCTCCCACTCAGGCCTGCACCACCACAACCAAGGCCAAAGCTTGCGGGCCAGGCATTGGTGGATTTCTACAACCTACACGCCCACAACTTCGACGGAAATGGCTTCGCTTCCACTCTTGACGACGAAGCATTCCCGCTCGGCTCTACTGGTCGGCCGCACTCCCCATCCAACGACGATCTCAATACATCCTTCTGGACTGAATGGAAAGCCTGTCGACAGTCCCTTCAGTCATGGGAGTTCGACCCTTCACGTCTTGTTTCCCAACTCCAACCTACACCCTCGCCAACCCAGCTTCGAGACTTCGGCTACATTAGCGAAGCATTCCGCTATTCAGCACTCCTCTATACCGAACGCCTTGCCTGCCCCAACTTACCCTCTTCTCACCTCAATTTCCAAAATCTTGTCTCCCAGGTCTTATACTACGTCACGAGTCTAGAGAAAGACAGCGGTGTTGAGAAATTCCTTCTCTGGCCGCTGTTTATTAGTGGCAGCGAGTGTGTCAACGAGCTGCAACAGTCCATTGTCCGCACCAAGTGCAAGGAGATCATGGGAAGGAGTGGATATCTCAATAACCTCGCAGGGCTGGAGGTGCTTGAGAAACTATGGGCGGAGACCCAAGGCGGAGGTGATGTCATGAATGAGAGGGTTAGTGGAGGTGGTGCATTTAGATGGACGAGGTATATGGATGGTGCTGATGGGGAGTGGATAATGGTTTGATGGCTTTTTGATCACGAATGAACATAACTTTTCTGGAACTTTATTATGAATTTGGACTGGGATTTAATTGGCGTTGCTGGGATACCTGACGAGTGGAAATGGGACGAATGCTATGAAATGGCAGGGCTGTGCTGGACTTGGACTTGGACCTAGGGGTTAGATTTGAGATGTAATGAAATGGGTTGGGATGGACGGAATGGAATTAATCGAGCTGCGAGTTGGGGGTTATTTGTTATCTTGGAGTGGATTGGAATGGAGTGCGGGTATACATATGCATATATAATAGACGGTTGGGAAGGAGGGATACGGTGGGGTGGACATGGGAGAAATGAATTGAACCGATTCAGTGCTTGAAAACAGAGACCTTTTTGTTGCATTCTATGATGTGATTTTGAGTATTATTATCTAAACCTGTCTAACAGCTAGATAAATATACAATCTCTTTAAGTCTTCTCAAGCAAATTAAACTTTATTATAGCTACCTACTATTATTTAGGGACCTAACCACTATAATTAAATATGGAAGACAACATTATTAGGAGTTTGCTTAGGCTTGAGGCTATTAATATAGATAATGAAAATACAGGATAATAGTCTTCAAGT
>JAJONI010000650.1:0-20207 GCA_022190145.1 Pezicula rhizophila
ATATATCTAGTTGTTAAAAAAATTTGCTTCAGTTACCAAGCTCCGGGGTCTAATATGTATCTGTGATGCAGTGATGATCAAATGCCTCTCAGCGAATATACTAATCTATGAGGTGAAAGTTGCTTAGTTTTTCTCGATGGTATATTCGGCTACGGTTGAAGACATTTTAGAAAATAGGCCAACTATATTACCGATGGTTGAGGCTTGTAAAAAATAAGATAATGTTGCTTTGTTCAGGGGTAAGTGGTAAAAGGACTACAGTACAGCACGGTTATGATTTAGGAATATAGCAGTGTTGCATGTTGGCATAAATGATGGATTCACGTCTCTTGGAATTGTACAATGAGTCGCAACTTACTTTCCGAAGTTCTCGTCTAGAAATAAGAAGGCTGGCATTGTATGTGGAGAAGTATCGGCTCTCCATGATAGGTTTCTGAAATGTAAGTTATTTAACAGTGTAAAGGTCTCTATCTAGCCCTCTTGTGACCTAAGGTATAATGCACATATATTAACCAAAAACTCCAAAACACCCCCAATGAATCCAATCATTCCATCATTACTCAACCTCCCAACATCGAGTCATTAAGGTAATTCATGCCTAGGACCTTCTGTAGAGCCTGAACCGCCCAATTCCTGCCTCTCAGTATTTGGCGTTCCTAACTCTTGTCTATCAGTCTTAGGAGCCCCCAACTCAATTAGAGGCGAATATGTAGGACCAGGAGGAGAACCATAATAAGTTTTATCATGATAAGGAGTATTTGCGGCATGAGCTGGTAGCTCACTGCCAGAATATCCAGAAGAAGCTTGATCTGTTGGTTTTCTGCATCGAAGGAAGAAATAGATTAGGCCGCCTATGAGGGCTAGTCCTGCAACCCCACCTACTACTCCTCCTGCTATTGCGCCGGTGTTACTGCTGGATGAGGCGGTGTTGGATGTGCCTGTGCTTGGAGTACTTGTTGAGTTTGTTGCTGTTGACGTTGCTATAGAAATCTTGGGTTAGTATTTTCCGAATGTATCTCCCTCGAGTATCATCTTACCATTTGGAAAATGTGTGGTTTGAAATAATGTCTCTAGTTCTGAGGAACCCCAGGAAGCAGGCGATTTCGAACTAGTTAAAAGTCAGTATCCTATAATTCTAGAAATCTCAAATCCTCAAAATTCCTTACCTAGTAGCATAAAAACTCTGAACCAAATCCGACTGTACATAGGCTTCGGCATCGGCGTCATATTTCTCAGCAAAAGTCAAAGTAGTCATATCGAAGATTCCAAGACCTTGAGCAAAAGGATCGGCCGTTGAAAACGTATCTTCTTCTAATGTAGAAGCACCGGAATTGGCGGATGAATCAACGCCTCCGATAACAAGCATTTGCCGATTTCCAACTGTGTGACATGTGTGAGTGTGTCGTGGGTTTTGAGGTGCATAGTTTACTTTTATCCATTGGAATGCCGGCAGTGTTAGGATGTAGACTTCGTCGAATGGAATAGCTGCTGATCCAAGATTCGTACCCCAGCCAGCATATAAGAAAATCTCATAAGTACCATTCGAGTTCGCAGCACCTGCCGTACAGAATTGGGTTCGTGGTTCAGGCAAATTTCCTGTGGCTGTCTGATTATAAAACTTCCCGGATGATGGATCAAAGATTGTGATGTTTTCGAAGCTCTTCAGGTTGCGGCCGGGTGTGTAGTGATCTAGTGAGGAAACGTCTCCACCCATTGCGACATAAACTCCCTTAGGACCAAAAGAGGGCACATATTGCAGCACACCCGACTCGGCTGTACCATTGACATTGTATCCTGCCGCGCTGGAATTGCTGAAGGTATTGGTACTCATGTCATAGCCTACTATACCTGGCAATGGCGTTCCATTAAGGTAATAACCTGTCGATCCATTCGTAAGTCCTCCGAGAACATATGCACTATCCTCTCCATATGCCATCAGGCCTGAATATGGTCGCTTTATATTGCTCAACGCAGATGCTTCGGGTGCCAAAATCTCGCTCCATGATCCGCTGCCAGTATTATCAGGTGTAAAGCTCCATAGGCTTAAGGACGGTAAATCTGATTTGGTATTAAATGTCGAGATAACACCGGTAAACCCGGATATCAAATTTCCAGAACTCTCGTTGCACCAAAGGGATCCGTGATCGAGGGTCGGTACGGAACTAGGCTTTGCAGTTGATTGTATTGTCACCGTTGAATTGACCCATGATGAAGAGAGGTCAATGGAGAGGATGGTAGTTGCTGTATTGCGATCTTGTCAGTCGGGTCCAAATTTCATAATTCAGTTATGCATGTTGATCAGGTAATAATACAAGTGCAATTATACGTACAATACTCGTAGTTCGCGCTCCCGCCGCTCTCGTATGAGAAATCTCCACCATCAATGTAGACCCAGTTCCCGCACACAGCAGCTATATTGGTGATTAGTTTTTAGATACTAAGCCTTCGTAAAGATCGATCGATATAAACTCACAAGCATGCTTGCCCCGTCGAAGGAATTGTGATGTTGCAATGACACCAGGCTGTTGGCGCGTCTTCAGCTGTCGTTCTGGAAGGAAATGTTCGCCCGTCGAAGGCACAACAATCGCTTGGACTGCTACGGCCGAGCTGAGAATAGTGCTCCATAATCGGATGGGCATCATGCTGGGGAAGGGAAGATCTTTGAGATACTAAGGATGCGCATTAAAAAGAGAACGACAACAATTCCAGCACCAGCACCAGGCAAAAATGAGAGTCGAACGAGAAAGAGCAAAAACAGAGGTGACGATCACGCTGCCTAGACAATCATTCATGTTATTCTTAGCCGCCCGCCCCCCAAGATTGGGTGCGGTGCCACAAGCCAGCAGAACGACATGTTACAGCCTGCTTCGTAAAAGTGAGCCGCATTAGTGAATGGGATGGTGAAGTGCGCTGGTGCGGCGCAGCACGGCAGCAGCAGCAAGGCTCAACAAGCTGCAACAGGTGCAGTATCGTCGCCAAGATTAGTTATAATTGAGTCGTTCAGTAGCCGCTTACTGTCAACCTCGAAATGGTTAAGCTTGGGCCAAATCCTTCTACTTTTCTACACTTTCATAGGGTCGGCAGTCTTCGCTTAGGTCACGTACCAGGGGTTTGCTTCGCTAAGCCCCTTTAAACTTTAATTAATCGTGCGATCTTACTCGAAGGGTTACAGATTACTTCGTATAGTGGTGGTGATGGTTGGTAATAGATGAAAGGGTACAAAGACTAGCGAACGTGTAAGCACTTGTTGTAGCAGCAAAGAAACCGAATTTACCAAGATATCTATTTTGTATTTAGTTGTTGTATAGTACTGTAAGTATCTGCTAGACTTTGTGTCTCCGTTGTATCCGATTCTCTTTGGGGCTCTTATTCCAGCTTTTCCTTCTACAGGTGGAAATTCCGTATTTAATTATTATCATGTGATATCCACGACGATAATACCTAGGTAGGCACGGAAACCCCTTATTCTCAATACTTAGGAGGCTTCTTTAAATTATTATCGCTGTGCTAAGCTCAGTACAGCTCATGTGTACATTTGCAAATGGTCATGGTTTAGTGCTTAACTCATAATGCTTTTAGTCATGTGATAAATACGAATGGTTTAGAAGCGGCTACTTGAAACAAACAATTGTCAGCCTTCTAAAGGTTTGGGAACTCGCACTCATAGTCCTTTATTCATTATATTAATTCACCTTGATGAATTTAGCACGGCATTACCAGCTTTTGCTAGATGCTACACAGGCGACCAATGGCCCCTTTATTAAGCGACACGCAGAAGCCTACAAAAGTGCAGGATATGGGGGCGAGCTTGTGGTCGCCAGACTCTTGAGAATTAAGACTAATAATTAGTGCTCATTACAATGGTCATATGATTCGATTTTAGAGTCCGGATAAGAGCCCAGTACAATGCCTATATAATTCGGCTTTGGAGAGTAATGCCTTGGGTATTACGGCACGTAGGGCACGTAGAAATATCACGAAGAACATGCGGCTCACCTATAAATTCCCGTGATATTTGTTACTAAGATTAAAGACTTTTTCAAGACTTTGCCAAGTATCCCAATATTTTCCCAGCATATTTTGCAACTCATCGCGTCCTTGCCCAAGGAGCTTGGAAGCAAGAAACCTACTCCAGCTGTTCCTCCACACACGATTCCTGGCTAACCCGAGCTCATAATCTGACTCTTAGTCGTTAATCAACGATCTAGTGTTTTCTGGTCGCTGTTCAGATGTATTATCATGGGGACTATTGTAATAGAAATCAAGAAAGGAAATTTCGTTTTCAAAACTTGTCTTTAGAAAATCTAGTTCAATAGCTCGTTGCCAAAGTCCTGTCTCTCACTCTCCTACATGGTCCCTAAAGGCTAAATCTGCCGTCTAAAACTTGGTGGCCATCTATTGTATAACGAGGATTTGGGGCAGCGGGGAATCGAGAGATAGGGGGACTTTTGGGTTGTAAGGTTGCATCTTCCGTGAGTTATTATTCCTGGTACATGCCCGCATGTTATGTAAAGGGTTTACATTTTTCTATGGTTTGGCTTAGTTTGGCGAAACTGAATGATGCATTGTTAGCTTCGTTACTAGTTGATTGTTATAAACAAAGACAACTAACAACTGATCATGACAACTTAATGAGAGGCCAACTTTTCTGAGACCTAACAAAATAACACTAGCACTGTAACAAAAGGAAATAAAGACTCAGATCATGACCTAGCACGCCATACCACGCAACTTGAAACCACAGCTTTCAATCATCTTCCCTAATACCGGTACCCTTCCTAGCAGTAACCTCAATCTCAACCTTCATCTCCTCCTTCATGAGTTTACACTCCATCATGGTAGCAGCAGGTCCCACCTCTCCCAACCACTTTCTCGTAACCGGCCAAATCTCAGGGAATTCCCGTCCATCAGGTAATATATATTTGACTCTTACAACATCCTTCATTGAAGATCCAGCTTCCGTGAGAGCGGCGTTAATGTTCTTGAATGTTTGTTCAGCTTGCTCTACAATAGAAGACGAGATCTGGCCTGTTGAATAGTCGTAGCTAAATTTTACTATAAGCAATGAAGCGGGAATGTAATAAGGTACATCAAATGTAGCTTACCCTGTGGTACCGGACACGAAAACCCAGGATCCGGAGACAACAGCACGGGAATAGCCTATGTCAGCTTCGAATTTTGAATTGGAGGAAATGTTGCGACGTTCCATTTGGCTTATGTTTAGCCTTTGGCTCAGCAAGTTGACAATGTTTAGTTACTTGTGGAAGTTTATGGGGTGTAAGAAGAACAATTAGGAAGGGAACACTAAGAGGACGGGAGATGAGTCATGTAGGAAGGGCCGGATGCGGAGACCGAACTTGTTGTGGCTTGAAGTAGGGTACACTGAGTTCATTGAACAGCTAGAATATACTCGGTAGCAATGCTGTCTCTCTGAGTGTATGAGTGGCAACTCGGTACACGCAACAAAATGGTATTTGGAAAGTGATCTTATATTCCTATGACGTCATATATTTAAGAGACAACTCTATATGTGTAGAATTATCTTCAAGATCACGGTGATAAGTTTCAAAACAAAATGAAATAAATGTCTCCCTAGCTGTGATAGAATTGGCAAGTTCGACGAAAGATACAACGGCTGGGGAAACCCTCCAAAGAATAGGAGTAATACTATTACGTGCCGTCTACCTTGATTGTGTAGCACAGAAGCAATTACTATCTTGACCCAATATTTATCTCGTATAGCTCAAAGCCGATTATTCAGCTATAATCACTTGTATAGGTACTGTGCTTGCAGAACCCACAGAGCGATTCTTGAGGAGACTCCTATCGCTACTACCTACTGCAGCAATGGCTTCTGAATGATTTCAATCAACCCCAGAAAACGTAGTCGGAAATCGAATAACGAAGTTGTACCCCACCCTTCCATGCCATCCGATATATCTCCCGCAGCACAATATCGTGTGAATGTGAACGTCATGCATAATCCCCAACCATTCAGCTATTTCTAGCATCGACACTCCTTCCAAGTGATTTAGCAAACATGGCACCCTTCTTATTTTCAGCCGTAGTTTGTTCGTCTTCTAGATTCTCGGCAGGTATTCGCAATTGAATATATCCTGTTGTTTCGCCCCAATTCTCACCTCAACTCTGCGTGTACCCCAAACCACCGCGCACGTGACACCTCGCCGCTCTACTCACCCTCGCTTCACCTCAACCTCACTCATCCTCACCGGCCTCTATTGTACGCTTTCCAGTGCCTTACCTCTGCTCACCCGTCTTGCCTGGGATGTGCCCATCCCCTGTTGCGCGGCTGTCGAGAGCGCTAACTCCTGGCGAGCAGGATCCAGGGGAGCCAGAACGGGGCTACTGGCCCTGGAGTTAGAAGGAGTGTACTCTCTTGCGAGAATATTTCTTGACTCTAGAAACCAGTTACGGGATATCTACTTTAAGGTGGACTGTTTCTGGCTCCCTTCGTACACACACTATTGGCTGAAATTAACGACGCAAGAGCAGGCTCCCTGTCCCTCCCTATGACAATATATTTAACCCCTGGAACACTTTCCATGCCCTGTTGATCAAAAACCACGCTCTTTAGATCTTTCTTACTAGATTGTAACGACATATCTCTCGCCATAGCTATCAATACTGTAGGAGGTGACTCGTTATAATCTTCTCCTAGCCCTAGCAGGGCATATGTCCTTGTACTTGGTATTCGCGACACCTGTTGCAAGGGTTCGGCGCCATCATGCTAACTACAATAGGACGGCGTCTGGTTGTTTTAAGCGAGGAGTTATCAACGTTGATTATAACAATTCTTCAGCCTCGTGAGCAAAATCATATATGCGCATAGTCTTGGGAGCCAACTGTTTTGGAGAGAACATCAGAATTAGCATCGATGTGGTCAACACTTGCAGGCACTTCCACCAAGCGGCCAATGTACGAGTATACACCCCTTCTTGAGGACGATGCCATCAGAGTACTCCTTCTATACCCTGCCGCCGATGTATCAGCTGAGCTCAAGTGCGCCATCGAGCACATTACTCTTTCTCAATACAAGAAAGATCTCATCAATCACTACACTGCCTTATCCTACGTCTGGGGACTGTCAACTGAACAGCGGCACATCGTCGTTGATGGGTGCTCGTTCTATGTTACACCGAATCTGGACTCAGCCTTACGCCATATACGAGATGATAAAGGGATCATCAAGGTTTGGGCAGATGCTATTTGTATTAATCAGCAGGATGTAGAGGAGCGCAATAGTAGGTCGAGGGATAACCCACTTCCTCTTTTAGAATGCCTCAGAATTTCTCTTAAGACAACGTTTCCCAGTCCTCTAGGAACCTTCGCTATTAGGTATTTTCTAACTTACCCGTTACCTAGATCAGGTCCAGCTGATGGGATCTGTCTACACCATCGCCCGTCACACAATCATCTACCTCGGAGATTCCAGCCAAGAAACAAACACTCTCTTCAGCACTCTTCACCATATTTGTGATGAAAACCAAGCACCCTTCTCCGCAGAACGCACCTATTCAAAATACAGCGACGCAGAACTTCAAGAGGTTCGCAAGATGATCCAGACCCATATCGTTGACAATACTTGGTTCACTCGGATCTGGATCTTCCAGGAACTGCTCCTATCCTCTGATCCTTGGATCCAATGCGGCAAGCAGCGTTTAAGATGGGGAGATGTTTGCCAGCTTTCGCTCTTGATGAGATACAGAATTAGTTCCGTCAGTAGCCAGAAGAGAAAGTTTGGAGATCTGGGAGAGTTGTCAAAGTCATCTGATAAAAGTGTATCAGACTCTACGATTTCTAATCTGCCAAGTAGAGTTGACACCCTGAGTCGTCTTGAAGACATGCACAAAGCGCGCCAAAAATTCGAGGATTATATTGCTGGCAGAGGTGCAGGAAACACTATGCTCACCTATTTAGAAGCAAGGAGGGGCTTGGGAGTTACGAACCCCAGCGACATGATCTATGGGCACCTGGGCATCGCCTCGGATGCACTTTCCGGACAACTGTGGCTCCAAGTCGACTACGATAAAAGCTGTTCAGACCTCTACGCTGAAATCGCACAATATTTCATCAATCAAGACCGCAGTTATAGGATTTTTGGCTATGTTGAAGATGTTCCTCTAGAGAAGCGCCGAGTAGACTTGCCGTCGTAAGTCTCCCCCTCTTGTAGTTCTGTTGCCATTTTGGACGTCTTAAGAGGAGGTTGTTCTTATAAATTCCCAAACATTGAAGTCTCTAAGAGTATGAATTAATCATTACACTTTCAATTCTTGAAGCAATACTCACCAGAGATTCCAATATCAGATGGGCACCAGACTGGACATCAAATACGCTACGATTTAACGTCCCAATCCCACCACGCAAAAACAATATCGTAAACCACCTCCCCTTGGTCAGTTTCTCCAATAACAATAAACGATGCCTTTCATCATTCGGTACAATCCTCGGCCGCGTCCAGTACCTAGGCTTTCCCCTTTACTTCGCACACTGCACTCCTTCCGAAATCCGCGAGGCGTGGTCAAGCTGCGTAACAAATAGCTTGGTCTTTGGAAAAGGAAAGTCAAACAATGCGCTTAGGCTTCGTGAAGCACAATTTGAAGAGCAATTCTCAGCTATGATTCGACAGTTTGCGCGGAATGTGGGGTTCGAGGATACAGATAAATTTTTTGCAGCCCTGCCCCCTTATACAGTGAGTATGGGATGGCGGATGATATTTGCCGAGTTAGTAAATAATAAAGCGAGCGGAGGACCCGGGCTGAGTTTGGACCATTGGGCCTCGCATAAAGGCGACAAGTATCCTGGCCTTGAAGACAAAACAATCAACACTCGCTTGCAGATCCCGATTCACCCTTTCGCGCTGCTTTCCGCTCTCTCGTTTGAATTCTCTCTGCTGGCAGATGCGGCTGGAGAGCTTGATCGGATGCGAGAAAAGTTGCGCGTTGTGGAAGGGAGGCGGCTTTGTCTCTATACACATTATAACACAGAATTTGATAGGGGCGAGTATCATATTGCTTTGGTACCGCAGTTTACGCAGCGTGGTGATTTGATCTGTGCGCTTGACGGCGATTCGAGGTACTTTGCGTTTAGAGAAGTGGTACCTGGTCAGGGAAAGGGAGGCAGTGATGCAAGGATCTTTTGTAATCTGGTGGGTATGAGTTATATTGAGAAGATAGCTAATGATTTTGTGGGGTTCAGGGCGAGATTGGTACTTCAGTAGGCTGGAATGGCTTTTTTGTTAAGTAGGCGGGTGAGCACATTAGTCATTTTCATTTTGCTGTAGAGTAGAAATACTTGGCTCGAATATCTGAGATGCTCCATAGTTGTAGTAAAGGACTAGGTAAGCGAGAGATATCTTAATTATTACGTCGTCTCTATTATACCTAACTCAAGAAATATAACTAGGAAGTTTATTAACTACTTAAGTGGTTATACTAATAGAGTTAGGAAACTAAAAAAGATAAATAATAAGTAAAGAATAGTATTAGTTGTAACAGGGAATATATTTTTTATAAATGAGTCTTTACTATAAACGCTATTTCTAGTCAAGACAAATTTTCTGTCTCGGTCTCAGGACATAGCCTAGCCTAGGCAGCTAGGGAAAGTAGCGAACTAATTGCTAATAGAGTATATATAATGAAGCACATAACGTAATTCGCCGTTACCTTTAGTAATAGGCGGTAAATAATCCATGATTTGCCATACAAATGCTCTAAGATCCCTAAGCCTAGCTAGTTTTACATGGCACTCTGCTCCGTCATCTAAGATCTAGATTTGGTCGTCTAATAAAATAAATGTCACCAAACGCGACACCAACTGTACCCGCAGTGGGTGCCAATTGCAGAGTAAAATGTGAAGTTTGCTGAAGTTGTGGATTCAGAATTGGCTCCCGAAAGAATCCTTGTGGCGGGCGGAGCCGAGGGCCGAAATAGGTCGCCCGCGTTCGGTCGCAAGCAAAAGTATTCACTATCTCCGTTGTATTGTGAGCATCTTGCCCAGCATATTAGTGACCCGTAGTGCGACTGTCTGCTATAGCTTTTATCGGAGGGGGATCGCATGCTTTGGCTAATAATTGAGCCCAGGGCGAAGGAGTGTGAAAGACTCTAAAGCAGACAGACGACTTGTCCAACAATGCTTAAATCATTCCACGTTACTAGCCTAGACGTAGACTAGCCTGCTTCGTCTCAACAAGCTTTCAACCTACCGAAGCCTTGATTGATTGTTTCTCTCACTACAAGCCAGATCGAGTCGTCTAGCACATCACGCAGAGATAGACTCTTGAGGGTTGGTGATCTTTATCGTGAGGCACCGGTTCAGAGAACAAGGGTTTGCAACAAGTGGCCATGCAATCGTCGTGCCCGCGGCGAAAGCACACCAGGAGAGCAACAGTGACTCGACAAGCATCCCAAATCTTCCCTCTTCAATAGTCAACTTCTGTGCTCAAATCTTGGACTTGATTTGGTTCTTTTCAAATATCCTGGATCATGGCAGCTATTGGTATCCTCAAATTTGGCGTCTCCTCGCCGGCCGATACTTCTCCTTTGAAAGCCTTAAAGGAAAAGGGGTACGAATCCACTCAGATAATGGCAATCATTGGGAAGTCAGAGGGTGAGCACCAGGCTCTTCTCCAGGCAGCGCAAGTACATGGCAGCTAGCTGATGATTTACACGAGGCAATGGCTGTGTCAATGACTTCTCCCGAACCTTGAGCACAGCAGTTTGGGAACCCCTCATTCCTGAATCAGCCGTTACGGTCTTTTCTGGCGGCACTGAAGGCGTTTTAAGCCCCCACGTTGCTTTCATTGTGAAGTCTCCTGAGCCCACTGGCCTGAAGGCAGTTGCCGGTCATACAAGAAACTTCAAGCCCCACGAAATAGGCACAGCCGTACAAGCAAAGGAAGTTGCCACAACTATAAAGACCCTTTTGGCAGAAGCGAACATTGCTGTGGACGATGTTCATATGGTACTGATAAAGTGTCCTCTCCTTACATCTTCGAAGATCGAAGTCGCCACATCAATAGGGGAGGTTCCCGTTACATTTGATACATACGAATCTATGGCAAAGTCACGATATGTGAGTGCGATCGGCATAGCTCTAGCATTAAAAGAGATAGAAGATGATGACTTTGATGGTGCCATGCAATATGAAGTGAGCTGGAGCACCAAAGCAAGTTGTAGTTCAGGGGCCGAACTAGAAAACTGCCATATTCTGGTTATTTCATCGGACTTTGGACATGGCTCTTTGCGTGCAGTTTCATGTTGCATGGAAGACGCAATCGATGCATCGGCTATTATGAAGGCATTGGACCAGGTCAAGAATGAAAACGGCAAAGTATTGCAGGTTTTCGCAAAGGCGGAAGCAGATCCGTCTGGTAAAGTAAGGGGGTTCAGGCACACTATGAATACCGACAGTGATTTGCATAGTACCAGACATGCAAGAGCCGCTGTTGGAGGACTCATTGCCGGCTTGGTCGGGGATACGCAAATCTATGTCAGTGGCGGCGCAGAAGGCCAGGGGCCACCTGGTGGTGGACCGTTGTGCGTTATATATAAAGTATGAAGGTTCTGGATAGCTTTGGAACCAGAGAATGCAATTTCTGGTAGCTAACATAAGAAAGTGGCGTGTTAATATCCGGTTCTTAGTTTGAAGTCAGGCTAAAGAGTTCGTTGGTTTCGTGGCTCGCGCGCGTTTACTGTTGCTACTATGTCTCCTTTTACCCACTCGCTTGCATGTACTTAATTTTCCGTTTTCATATGTGCTTAATTAAACCGCAGAAGTTTCTGACGGTAAGCTTGATGCTCTTTAATGAATTATAGTAGTACACAATGTTCTGGGCTCTATTGCGAATCCATATTCATGTATGGTCGTCTAAGTTATAAACCTCCCTTTCCGGCTTTCTTGTCCAGGAACTTGTCTACAAGCGAAGCTGGATTAGCACAATCGTTAGAAAATCATCAATCACTACTGCTCAACTCTCATAGGTAAGCTGAAATGTGTTTCTTCGCTAAAAGCAAAGTAACTGACTTGAGCAGTGTTCACCATGAAACTCTCCTTGATTGGCCTGCATCTACTGGCACTTGCATGCTCTATCGATGCTCTACCACAGCAACTTCCTAGATTTGATCGTCGCTCGTCCGTTGATGTCAATGTTGCCAAGACTGACTTCCAGGCATTGAAACGCCAGGAGCAGAGCTCCAAAACAAGCTTTCCCACTGTTCCTACAGGCTTTCCATCTGGTTTCCCTACCGGATGGCCTACAGTAATTCCTACGGCATTCCCTAGTGGTTTCCCTACTGGGCTTGCTAAAAGATTTCCTACTGGTGTCTCTACTGGAGTTCCCACTGGGTTTCCTACTACTTTCCCCTCGAGTTTCTCTACTGGGTGGCCCAGTGGGTTTCCTACTACATGGCCGAGGAGTATCCCTACTGGAGTGCCTACAGGACTTCCTGGATTTTCCCGACGAGAACTTCCACTTCCACGGCCCACAAGTATAAACTTGACGAGAATTCAACCACCACTATCTTTTTCAACAAGCACCAGTATCAACACCACTATACCTAGAATTCCCCAACCCACTACTCCAGCACCAACAATTACGTACTGCTTTAGCGATTACTCCAGTACCTCTTTCCCGAAACGAGAAGTGACTCCGAGCTTGGTAAATGTCTCTCGCACTGTTCTTGAGTCCCCAACGCCATTGCAGCCATCACCACTACCAACCACTACACCTTACACCACTCAGCATTTGTGGACCAGCGTTATACCGGTTCCAAGCACTAGCACTTAGTGCACGACAACACTTGGCTCCTCCGAAACTCGAAGCGTTGTCGAATCTCCTACTCCGGTAATACGTCTGATCATCATCGTCGTCGTCGTCAACACAAATCTTGTACATCGTTGCCAACACATCACTACCAACCTTCATCTACATTCATAGCCTAGAAAAGAAATCCGACGACCGAGGGCCTTAGGAGCTAAGTGTTCCAAGCGGTTGCAAATCTTGAGCTAGCTTTGTTGTGACAAATTCTATGGACTGCAATCACTGGTGGTTTACTACTTATCGAAAACTACGTTGTTTTGATTGATGTCTTGGCTATGTAGCTGTGGAATTGGTTTCAATGCTTCACAATCTTTCTTTAACTCTCGTTCAAAAATGATTATTTTGTGTATGGATTTGAATTTTTGGAGACATTTTTGCGGAAGCACGAGTTCACATTATCTTTCTTGTTCGTACCATTCTGCGTACCATTTATATATTCAATATGATACTTTCTAAGCATCAGATTCCATCTGTTTCTTTGACGATAGAACACTCCGGTACAATGTTTTACGCCTCACAATCATTGGCGTCACGCATCTGAGAAGCGTCTGGAAGTGATCGAAATGCTTCAACACTCTGAACATTCTTCCAAAACTCCTGCCTCCTAATGTCTTGTAGCTTATCCAGAAGTATAGGCCATATCTCGATCCTTGCATCGAGTGGTTCATATTTTGCCTCGTTTCAGATCTTATATAACTCCTATGCATAATTCCGACCAACGCGTTCAGTTCTTCGTCCTAATATAAACCTTGGGAAATTCTCGATGACAACTCCTAGTGCGGGCTGTGCATATTCTGTAGGAATCCTCTTTCTGTTTTCAGTTACTCATACTAGACCGGAGTAACAGAATCCATTGACAGTACCACCAAATACGAAGTTCTCAATGGTACTAGTATCCCCACTCATCGTAGTCCTCATTCTCAAAGAAAGGTTCATTTTCATCACTATATTTGCCTTTGGTATGGCCATGGGCTGAACGTAACACTTTTCGAAGAAATATGCAGACTTATGCGGAGATGAAATACGGTTGTTTATTCTAGTATCTGAATATCATGTCCTACCTATATTAGCCAGCATTCCGGCCAAATATTGTGTGCAAAGTTGGCACTTGAGTTGTGGAATGAGGAACGAAGGGCGTATCTTTACCTAAAGCTCCTTTCCTCAGCGTGGGAGATTTTGCGGCAGTAACTCATTATTTAAAACACTATCGGGGCTCGTTTACCTAACATAGTCAACCCCTTAAACCACCCAGCTAAAGCCATTATGTAGATAGATAAAATAAATCCGAACTTGACTCCACATTACAAAACTGTCATAAAAGCACACAACCCAACCCACTACCTCCCTAGACACCACCTATCCACTCCCTCCTCAACCCCCTAATCAAGTCCCCCAACCTCCAAACCCCAGCCTCCAAACTCCGATCATCCTCCCAAGCCCAACACAACCTCATACCCCTCTCAAAAACCTCAGTCTCCCCGTCCCGGTTCCCACTTTCCCTATCACCACGCACGACAAACATCTCACCAAAAGAAACCTTCAGATTATATTCGCTTAATGCCTTTGCTGCTATGATTTTAGCATTAGGTAGATTGGAGGGAAGTGTAATGTAGGTGAAGAAACCACCTGCTTCCGGTATTGTATCTATAAGTTCTTGTGCCGTATATAAAGTTGAGGGACTTTTTTGAAGTGATGTTGCGTAGTTTGTACCGGTTGTTATTTGAATGTTGAGTGGAACCAGATGCTTAGTTATTGCTGTTGTTAATACTCGATAGCGACGACGGTAAGTAGGTATTAAAAGGGTGTTTATGTGTTGTTGTAGAACATTCGTTTCCAATAGATGAGCGATAAAAGTAGAGGTGAATTGTGAAGGATTCCCTCCAGAACTTGTCGACCCACTAAATAAAGAATCGTTAGAAAATTACCACCAATAGGTAATAATAGGATACCATATCTTACACCTTAGCCATTCCCGCTGCAAAATCCTTCGTTCCCTCACACCAACCAACCCTCACACCAGGCCCAACAAGTTTTGAAAAAGTGCCATTACTAACCGTATTCCCCCACTTACTACACCCCCCATCCAAAACCCTATCAACATCAACCAATCTAGGGGGTATCCTCCCCAAATCATCAACATCCAACCCATCATCAACAGGCCACCTCAAAAAATCATAACAATCATCCGTAATAACCAAGACATCAAATTCCCTCGCCAATCTAACAAGTTCTTCTCTACGTCTCAGAGACATAGTCTTAGCCGAAGGATTCGAAAAGGTAGGAACACAATAAACAACATATTTAAAGATCTTAGGATATAAATCCCCCCTCTTAATCCCAGGTTCATCCACCCCACCACATCTTTTCTTCTCCAAAGCCCATTCCTCCTCAACAACCAAAAGTCTCTCCCTCAGAAACCGGATATCAATACCTTCATCATCTTCAGGCACACCTCTCAACTTCCCTTGAAAGCCCGCATCTTCGAAGATCTTACACGCGAGATGGTATACAGGTTCTATCATCCATATCGCCCTCGTATATCCCGGATCCGTATAGACCTGCAAGATATTGGCTATGTTTTGTGAAGCACCACCACTGATACAGATTCTCTCTTCGGGGATTTCACCAGCGAGAGGTTGGTAAAATAGAGAAAGCCATTTGGAAACTGCTGCTCTGAGTCGCGTGTTACCTAGGCCCGGACCGTAGAGGAGAGCTGTGGATGCGAGGGTTGGGTCTGCTAGACATGTGGTTGCTGCCGAGGAGAGAGCGCTTGCTGGGAGGAGATCTCGTGATGGCCAACCTAGTTGAAGGTTTATGAATGGAAGTTCCATGTTTGATGGATTTTGCTGGGTGTTATATCATGGGTGGTTGCTCCGTAGATGGTGGGTTTTATCCATGGTGGTGTTTAGCCTCTTTAAGGCCCCACAATTACTCTGGCATGCTCGAAAGTGGGAGGAGGTTTAGTTAGAAAACCCCACAACTTTCTTATAGTAAGCATGGCGAATTTATTCTCGTTTATCGCATCATTTTTTGTAGCCTAGATTGAGGTGGAATTGAAATAATACAGTAGTATGCATTTTTCTGAAGTGATATTCAGGCTTTTAAACATTTTGATACTTGGCCACTTCTCGCGCTTGTCATTTTCGAGTATGAGATTGTTAAACTAAGAGACGAGAATATACGTAAAAAAATCTTACGATTCCAAAGAAGAAACCGTTAGTTGTTAGATATCTGTGCGATATCAAAAGTTAACTTAACGGTCAATGCAATCGAGGGCCTCGCTTAATAACACTTACTTAACTTCGAAAGTCTTCAGACAGCATCGAATCTGAGAATGAAGTTAATGGGCTAATTGCAGGAAGCTAGAACTAAAAAGGCAAGCACTAATGATTCGATTCATTAGCTCAAATCTAGCAGTATTAGAAAATGGATCTCTTGCTTACTTCCACGGTGCTCGCCACCCGGTAACGAACAGAGATCTACTTTCGTACAGGCCAAACAAACCCTATTACCATCCAAGCTGCGCCTGTGTAAATCCAGGAAACGAACCAACCAATCACTTAACTAGAAAGGCGCCTTTTTAGCTATAACTAGCTAGTTGAACTTACACAGAAATAGGGTTCTTTTGGACCTGTACGAAAGCAATATTTTTGCTCAACATACCGTCTAACCTGAAAAATAAAATAACCTCTTTCGGAATTAACAATAAGATATAAAGTACAAGATCTACTCATACATTCGCAATTCTAACCCGATTCCAAAACACCATCCCCCCCAAAAGATCCCAGGGTATCCCATCGCATCGCATCGCACGCATTGGCGTTCATAAAACCTAAAAAAAAGATCTAAAAAAAAAACTCCTCCCTAAACGGCTCAAAAACGATTGGATTGAATGATCAATCCCTTAACGCTATCCCCATCATCATCGCCACCATGCCTATCAGGTTCCCTCTCAACATCCTGCACAATCTCCGTCATCATCACAATCTCCTGATTACCATTCCCTTTATCATCCCTATCCTTCCCATGGCCACTCCCCTCCGACCTCATAGAAAATGCCGATAAACTCCTCTTGTAATCAAAAAACCCACCACCGCCACCACTAGTAGTAGCGGCAGATTCCACAGTCGTAACAGTCGTAACAGTACCAGACCGATTCAAACTTTGCATTTTGATCGACGATGATGCCCTGCTGGAGAATTTTGAGATTGATGGTGCTGATGTTTTATTTGTTCGGTGGGTAGAGTTCTGATTCTGATAGTTTGAATGGTTCGTTACTGTTCTTTGATGGCTGCTGCCCCAGAGGTTGGGGAATAAACGGCCGGCTAGTGGTCGGAGCATGGGGAGGGAGGCGCAGATGATTGCTGTGTTTACTTCGACGCTTGAGAGGACTGCGGCTGGGACTGAATCAACTGTTGGCTCTTGTTAGTTGCTACCATAAATTTTTTGGTATTTGCAGGGTTTTGGATTTTGGGCTCTGGGCTTTGGGTAACTTTTTTCATACATGATGGATCTTTTGAAACGGCTGCGACATCGATGGCTGGAATACGAATGACGCTTGTTATGCAAACTCTTCAAAGTTTTTCATGTTAGGAAGATATTCTTAATATGATGGAGAAGAGGAGAGGGAGGAGGGTAATACATACAATCCACCAAGACCAAAGATAGCTATAAGAGTAGCCTTCTGCTTCTTAGGTAATTGAAGGCCCCATAATGTTGGCATGGGAAGTAAAAGTACTGCCAAATCGGTACAAAGGTTGAAAACGGCATGAGTGATCCATAATGGTTGTTTATCCAAGCAATGACCAGGAACTGTAGTGTCCCAAAATCGTGCGACTGGTACGCAGGTAAAGATCGAGGTTGCAAAGACGTATATACCGAAGGCACCAACGATGCCCATTAGGATCCAGACCTTTAACTTTTCTTCTCTCTTGACGAATAGACGGAGATACTGGAAGAGGATGGAGAATTTTATTACGATGAGCCCGAAGACGTAGAACAATATGCTGACGAAGAGTACCTTGATTTGGAAACAGAAAAGTTAGCGCTGAGGTTCTATTGGTGATACTTCTTGATAATAATGTATTTTGGGGGTTAGGTTTGTGCTTTACTTTTAGTTGCATCACCCCTTCAGATGCGGTGAGTGTATCTGTATGTCTTCCCAATCCATAATGAACTTCTACATAGCAGTTAGTACCACGCCAGGTAGAATACGTAACAGGGTTAACTAACGATAGTAGACACAAACAGTCTGTCCTATGGAAAGAAACTACCAGAGAGAGAGATGAGTATTAGTTAAATGTAATCAACATTAGTACTGTACAAGCGAAATTGTAGACTTACTAGTGGAGCAAGAGCAAGCCAGTCCTCAATACCAATCATATGTACAATGAAACCTCTTACACAAAACCTCAAAGCCACAACAATAGAAGCTAACGAGACAAAAATAGTACTAGTAACCAACAAATCCTCAGCTCTCTCGGGAGCCATTCTGCAAGAATGGAGATAAACAAAAGGAAAGGCTGTTTCGATTAAACAGAACGTAAAGAAAGTTCCGGACTTGAACAAAACATAGATTCGAGAGGAACAAGCGGGAACGGGGAAAAATTGGGGAATATCCCATTCTTTATCTTGTCGACTCTTAATAAACGTGGCAATTGCTACTAGGCAATACCTGTAACGGGCTGATTATCTAGAACGAGCAGCTTATCCCTCCCTTGTATATTAGCCACTGGACCAAGGATTTGATACTCTGCTCGTCCACCATTGCTTAACACGCCTCGAAGGCAAACACAGGAGGTTTACTGGTTAGAGCGACTTTCTTTGATCGATAACTTAATGCACGTCCCTGTCCCTGTAGCCTACTTAAGTGTTGGGTTAATATGCAAAAGAAGGGATATCGCTGTAATCGGTAGCACGTTCCACTTTATAAACAACAAGGGGTAGATTGGCATAACTGGTATTGTATGACAGAAGCTTTGGGGGAGGTGGTGGGGTATACAGATCTGCCTGCCAGATCAGCAGAGGCGACGGGCTGAAGCAAGACAGAAACTTCACAGGGGTCCTTCTAGAATTCGGAAGGATTGCATCATGCTTCTACTAACGCGTGCTAAGGCCGTGCCTGACTCAGCGGGTGGGGAGATTTCATAGATGTCGATCTATTTAGTGCATGGCAAGATGGCAAGATTTAGCCCCTTGATCGTAATGATCTTGCTGATGTAGTTGAATCTTGCTCTGTTATCCACTTTGATCGTACATAACGTCTCAACGCACAGAAATTACTCCTGCGAAAAACAGAAGAGGATCCGTGCCTGTCATTGACATCTCATCCGTATCATACAGTACATAATAAAAGCAGCTGATAGCCCAGGACACATGTGAAGTTCGTAGCCGAGCACGTCTGGAAATTCAATCCCTACCCAACGTTTCCCACATGTTAGTGGACGAGGCTTGGTGGTTTGACTGCCCAAAAAACGTTCGTGCCTGTGTGCTCAAATCCGGGAACGGGCTGTGCCGATTCGAATTCCATGAACTTAGTGGTTCACCCTACGGAGGTACATGGGAAAGTATTTGTTCCCTACCAAGTCAGTGCTCGATTATGCGCGCCATTTATCCTAGAAAATACTGGTTGTCATTTACCAATTTTGGCAGTTTATGTTCCAAACGGTTCTCGCTGACGTTGCAGGGTATAATACTTTCCCATGTGCCTCTGTATAATACGGTACGCGCCATCCTATACCCGATTATCCTTCAGGCATTATGCATGATCACTGTCAAATATTGTTCAGAAAAAATGGAATTTAATCATATGACTTTTGCTTTACCCTCTGTGCTTGTAGCGGAATAACTTTCCAAAAGCTCATGTGGAAACACTTTCAAATCGTGTATTTAAAAGGCTCTTTTTGCAAAGTCAATCGTTCATTTTTGTTAAAAATTGAATCTTTCCAGCGGTCCAGCGGAGGAGTTGTTTTTGATTAGGCGCCCCTCGAGAGGCGGTACTGCCTACGATTCCAGGCAATTGCCGCCGCAGGGAGGGAATGGCTTTACTTTTCTGTGTTGCGCAATCCTCTTAATTTCTAAGAAACTCGGTACAAATGCCGGTACAGAACTCCCTGCCCTATTATTCCTTGTTAAAGAAAGATGTAGATCTTACCTAAGTCTCTGACTGTTACACAACACTTTATTTTTTGCCTTCTATAAACCTTATAATTACAGGCTACAAGCTTCATAATTATAGGCTGCGTCTATAGGCCACGTAGCCTATAATTTTAGAGGTTGTAAAATAACATAGCATACACAAATAGTAATAACAAGATATAATACACTTTTTTTTAAAAAAAATTTAAAAATTACATAAGACTAGAGTAAT
>JAJONI010000651.1:3955-20212 GCA_022190145.1 Pezicula rhizophila
ACGACCAAACCCCGTTTAGTGTAAAAGGGTTATATGGACTTGTCTTAGCAGTGCTGATGATATTAATGCAGTTTCTCTAGTTCTAGAGTATATGAGGTCTCGGTCCAGGTTGTCTAATGATTGATTAGAAGAAGAGAAGTGAGTATCGAGTAAATAGCTTTAATATGGAATGATTAAAGTTGCATTGTTGTGAGAAGTACGGTTCTTCTATCTCAACTCCTAAAGCTCCAAAGCAACCCGTAAGGAAATACAACCTAATTAGACACATCACTTTTTGTATCTATAATCCTGTAGTTACATTTTAACACGGCGAGGAATGGTGTTACATATCTCCAGACAACAGCTTCCCAATAGGGGAATGCTTCTCCAACCAACACTACCATCCCACCTAGCTGCTCTTCTAAGGCTAATCGGCTCCTTGTCTCAACCAATCCCATTTCAAAGAAAACAGCTCATTTTCTTTTTGTTGTCCCTGTGAGTCTGTATAAAAGCCAAGGAAAAATTTTACTTTCCCGTATTTTTCCGCGCTGTCAGAAATCAGACCATTTCACCAAAGTGACCTGACTTCTCCTTCTCTATGACCACACTTTGAAGAATTCCCAAACCCTCCCAGTGGGTTTCTGGAGGTCTTCCAGAAGGTGTCACAGTTCCATAATGACGGTAGGTTATGCATTATCCCCATGCGTAAGACATGGTTCCGGGTTCTTTCTTTTCCAATAAAGCTAGATGCATTGCAATTCTTTTGATGTTACAACTGTAAATATAAGAAAAGTGGCAGCACAGCAGGTCGCAGCGCATTCATTACAGAGAACCTCTCTCCGCAGCTTCCCCAAGACAGTTCTTTCTCTATTTCTTTCATCTACAAAAGTCCACCCTTCAACACACTTCCCCTCTCATGTACATCCTCGAGTTTCCTTTATTTTGAGGGCTCATCTGGGTACAGATCTTCCTTCAGGCTGACGCCTAGCTCTTCCCGCAATGGCTTAAGCTCCTCGAGATATTGCTCGTATTGACCTTTGTTCTCGACCTTGGCTTTGATTCCTAAATTACGCCATAGATTAGCATAGAGCTCCCTTTTCCAAAGCATACTTTATCCCCCCGCCAGCTGAAATGTGTGGTCGAACCGGGCATTTTTGTAATTTGCTGGTTGCTACTTACCCTCGAAAATCCGCACGGCGGTTGGGTAATCGTTAACTCTTCGGGCGGCCTTGAGAGCTGCAGTCAGGACAGATGGGGAAGGTACGAGATCGTATGCGAAGGCGTTGTTGAGGTTGCGCTGTTGTAATCGTACGATTGTCAGTTATAGTGCTGTATAATCTTCACTTCTCCGGGGTTTGAACTTAGGAAGGTTTTTGGAAATCCCTAGCTACCACTCCGCCCCCACCCAATTAACTTGCAGATGAACATACCTGAAGCTCAAAGACATCCTGTACACCATCGAATTCCTTCTCGTATCTATATACAACCGTAAATAAGCAACTGGAAATGATTTTTTCATCCCCTACTTCCCGGCGGCGAAGGACGGGAAATGAATGGCGATCAATTGAGTTACGCACCTAGCAGTGAACTCCTCAAAGCTCTCCTCGTGGTGACCACCAGCTCCTTCAGCATCCTTATCGGCGACAGCGGCAGACATGTTGCGAGAACTGGTGCTGAAAGCACTCCCCGATGCGATCATAGTTGGCACGATGAAGGTGCTTCGGGATTGTTGGACTGGGCGACGGATGCCATTGGAGCGGAAGAATGGTTGAGCACTGCGCGAGCAGATGCGCAGGAGGGTTGTTGATGACATTGCGAAGGAGGGGAGGAGGTCGTCGTTTTGTAAGGTGCTGCTGGCTGTTGCGTTGTGGGAAGCTGAGCTTGTTTGAGAGAGATTTGTACGGTTCTGCGTTGGGTCGGCACGAAGGTAAACGTTTCTCATTTGATTGGCAGGAGTTCATGTCACGTGTACCGCGGACGACCTCGGGCAGGCGGGCTTTGATGATGCAGCAGGATGCATACGATGGCTTGTGGGTTTGGACCACATCATCATAAAAGAAACATAAATATCATGTCATGTATTTGATCGGCGTACGGCACAGCAACTTCTTTTGTGCTTCAAGGACACTCACTGACTTTCCATTCGTAAGAGAGCACTCAATTGGAAATGATTTTCACGCTGAAAGTTGGCAACCCCCCCCCCCTCTGGCTTTGAAGGTTCCAGCCAGTGGCAGCGGACTTAATCTGATGTTTTTGAGATGACCCCACTCGTATAAGCTGCTTAAAGAGTAAAGCCACGGGTGTCGTTCAGCTCAAGATCTTGCTCATACTCGTAATCTCGGGCTAGAATAATTTATTGTATATCAGTTGCTCGGAGCACATAACGCGTGCTGCGGCTGAGAATGAGGTAGGTACAAGACAAGGCTTCATTCAGCTTGAGATCCTCATTGGAGCATCCTTTTTATTTGAGTTGATATTTAATAAGTCAAGGGAGTTACTACGTTGCTCTATAATTATTATTTATTAATAACCGTATTGGAATTGTGAGGCTGGATTTCCGATGCGCTCTGTGGCTAGTAGTCTATTCTTCACCATCAACTTTCCCTAAAATCCATGTATGCAGGACCTCTGCAATCTCCAGGTTATTCAACTCCATGAATTGCATATGGCCATTACCCAGAATGCCCACATTTTCCAACAACAAATGCTCCACATTCACACCAGCTTGCTTCAGGAATGCAACGGTAGCATAGTCATACGCAGTATGGAAGCTTGCCTGGCCAGTATCAACCAAGACTGGGATACCTCTGAGATTCACCAACTGCCTTACAGGTCCTCTCTCTGCATCCTGCAACACACACGGTATATAATCCGGCTCTTTTGGTTCAACCACAACTGTCTTGAAGTCAGTTTTTGGATCTGTGACAGGTGGATCATATAATATAGGAAGGTCAGTAATGCCGTATGCGAGTGGCAGTTTAGTGTAGCCTGGTTGGAACGGCGGGCCGGAAGGCTCTATAGCTATAATAGCTTTTACAAGCTTTGGACAAGAATCAGCCCATTGAAAAGCCATAGCTGAACCTTGTGAATGAGCAAGCAGTACACAAGGTCCTACTTTCTGCAGGAGAGCTACTCCGGCATCGAGAGTCGTCTGCGTTTGAGCTATGGTATCGTCCAGGAACTCCATATTACTGGCGTAAAAAGCATCGAAAATGGGGTCTCCAGCGCAGCCTGAACCTGGCCATTGAGTGTGGTATTTTGCTTGTGGGTAGGTGTTGTGTATCTTTGGAGCTGTGAAACGCCTCTCTATTGCTTCAGCACTGAATGTAAGATGGCTATGAGGCGAAGGAGGCCAGGGGGAACGTCCTCGTCCGGTTTTGTCCAGGAGGTAGACAGCGTAACCTTGATCAATGAAGAAAGAAGCCCAGCCTTTGCGGCCGTCAGGTGTTGAAAGCCAGTTCTGAGGGCCGTTAGTCTATTGCTTTGTGTCGAAACTGGAAGACAGCTCTCTAAGATATGATGGATTTCTCAATCCATTCTCAATCCTCATAGATAGAGGTCGTATGCTAAAGCAGTTGAGGGAACTCACAGTCCCAGTCTGAGCACCTCCGTGGACAAAGACGATAGGGTACTTTCTCTTTACCCCGTCCACAGGTAGCAAGCGCTCCACATACATTTGTCCACAGAAAAGCGTCCCTTTCCCATTCTTATCTTGTTCATATTTGCCGCCGACGTAGAAGAAATCCCTATACGAAGGAGACTCGTTTGATTCAAGCTAAATCTTCTTAGAACTGGCCTCCGGAGTTCTACAAAACTAGGGGTGAGAAGATATTGAAGGAAAAGGAAAAAACATAGAAGAATGACTAACTTTTGGTGGCATTATGGAAGGGGATTAAAGACCTAGTAAATACTACGATTGTTGTTGATGAATGAGCTGTCTCCGTGATACTGCAGGAGTGTAAAGGCGGCCATTCAAGAGGCTGCTGTGAACAGTCACCAATGATATTCAAGCAATTGGATAAGGTACAAAGTACTCCCTTACCTTATACAATCCCTTACCTTATACAATAATATTCCATCCAGGTAGATGCCAGCGCCACAGCCGCTTTAACAGCACGCCAAAAGCACCAAAAGCAGCTAGCGCGAAGTTGAAGTTCTGACCCACTTCTAACCACAACCTCAAAATTTCTCAGACCGAGTGCCCCTCCAACCCCGCCATCACAACCATCTTTGAAGAAACCATGGAGTATCTCACGTCTCCTGGCGACGATGCCTATTCGGTGTCTGAGTCGAAGAAGCTTGTTGATCGCATTAACAAGCTGAGTGGTGTGCAGGTAATGGAGATTAGGGGCTTTTGGATGCATTATACCTTTTTGAAGGACGTGGGAGACGTCAAGGTACGTTGAGGCCTTATTCTTTGCGCGTTACCCCGCTTTCGCATCGTTCAATATTTTTGGTGGATTTTATAGTGAGAAATTGTGAAAGTAGTACTGGTTCACCCGTCCCAATCCAGTGATTGAAGATGCCACATGATGGGGAGTTTTTGAAAAGAGCTACGAAATTCGAAGGTTTCAATATCCGAATTAGGCGGAAGGGATTTGGTTTTGGGCTAAGACACTGGCTGTATGGTTTTTGAGCAGAATGCGAAAGGCTATATCATCCTCTCCCATTAATCTGTTACAGAAAAAAGCAGGAGCGGTGCTTTAGCCACGGTCATTGCTGTGTTGAGACTCTTGTATTCCATGGTTAACACGAGGCCGAGCTATCATATTTTGGTTCAACAAACAGTAAGCTAATTTTTGATAGACAACAGAGTCAAAACTCCAACAGCTTATCCCCGGAGTCCTCAGCTCCGAGGCCAAGTCTACATTGGTAGAAAATACCCACTCTAAGGTCTTTTACATTACACCACGAAACATCTCACCATGGAGCTCGAAGGCCACCAGTATTGCGCATGTCTGTGGGCTCAAGAACCAGGTACATCGCATCGAGAGAGGTCGTGCTATTTTAGTGAAGTTTTCAGAGCCTGCGGAAGGGTCGGAAGTACCATTCAAGGACATTCTCTATGATAGAATGACTGAGAACTTTAGTAACCTGGAGCCAGACTTGACGCAGATGTTTGCTGAAGGCAAGCCTTTCCCACTGGAAGTCATCAACTTGTCAACTGAGGGCTCCACGCCCATTGAGGTGTTGATGGCTTACAACAGAGAGAGAGGACTTGCTTTGGATCAACTGGAGATGGAATATCTTGTTGCATCATATGCTAAATTGGGACGATCGCCATATGATATTGAATTGTTCATGTTTGCCCAGGTCAATTCGGAGCATTGCCGGCACAAGCAGTTTAATGCAAACTGGACTATAGATGGAATTCCTAAAGGCTTGAGTTTATTTGAGATGATCCGAAACACTCATAAGCAGAATCCAAATTTTACAGTCTCAGCCTACAGCGATAATGCAGCCGTTCTCCAAGGTGAGATGGCAAGCTTCTGGGCACCTGACTATTCAACTGGCAGCTGGAGACAAACGAAGGAAAAGGTACACTTCCTCGCCAAGGTTGAGACTCATAACCACCCAACCGCTATTTCTCCATTTCCTGGAGCTGCAACTGGGTCAGGAGGTGAGATAAGAGATGAAGGTGCAGTCGGAAGAGGATCTACACCTAAGGCCGGACTCTGCGGTTTCTGGGTGTCTGACCTTCTGATCCCGGAGCACAATGAGCCATGGGAGATTGATATGGGAAAACCAGCACATTACGCAAGCAGTCTAGATATTATGCTCGAAGCTCCCATTGGAAGTGCTAGATTCAACAACGAATTTGGTAGACCATGTTTGACTGGCTGTTTCCGCACTCTTCTGGCTGATGTTGATGGTGATATCCGTGGATATCATAAACCGATCATGATTGCAGGAGGTGTTGGTACTGTTAGGTAAGATGCGCGTTCTCCTTACCCTGATTCTTATAATATTTGCCATAGTTATAAGCACAACGTGGGCTAGCAGTTATGTTGAGTTACTCGGACTAAGTGAAAATAGACCACAATTTGCTATCAAAGATGGTCGCGATGTCAGCGAAGGAGCCCATGTAATTGTTCTTGGTGGACCCGCAATGTTGATTGGACTAGGTGGTGGGGCAGCCTCCAGCAATGATACACCAGGAGAAGGTTCAGTTGAGTTGGATTTTGATAGCGTGCAACGTGGAAATCCAGAGATGGAGCGCCGTGCTCAAATGGTTATCAACGCCTGTATAGCACTAGGAGAAAACAACCCCATTGCGTTCATCCACGATGTTGGTGCGGGAGGTCTATCTAACGCCCTTCCTGAACTTGTAAAGGATGCTGGCTTTGGAGGCAAATTCGAGCTGAGACAAGTCGAAAGCGCAGACAGCAGCATGAGCCCACTCCAAATATGGTGTTGCGAAGCACAAGAACGGTATGTCATTCTGGTCAACCCAGAGGGCCTGAATAAGTTCGTCAGCATTGCCAGTAAGTCAGACTTTACATTCTTTGATCACTTGAAAATATTGATTGACCATAATAGATCGTGAACGATGTGGATTCTCTGATGTTGGCACAGTTGTCGGCAAGGAGAAGAACGGTATGCCTGAACTCGTTGTAACAGACAGAGACTCAGTTGAGTACCCAAGGCCTATTGACTTGCCTATGTCAGTTTTGTTCCCTAAGGATAGAAAGCTGGACCGGATTGTAGAATCGAAGAAGCCTAAGCTCCATGCTTTCGATGCCTTCAAATCACTCAAAAGTACCTATCCAGAAACAGCAGAACCTGAGCTGTTGCAAAACGCAATCCGCCGGGTTCTCACTTCACCAGCAGTTGGGTCAAAGGCATTCCTCATTACCATTGGCGACCGGACTGTTGGGGGCTTGACTATTAGAGATCAGATGGTGGGTCCATGGCAGACACC
The DNA here is from genome assembly GCA_022190145.1 of Pezicula rhizophila. Taxonomy (NCBI): domain Eukaryota; kingdom Fungi; phylum Ascomycota; class Leotiomycetes; order Helotiales; family Dermateaceae; genus Pezicula; species Pezicula rhizophila. The sequence continues at coordinate 10,857 of JAJONI010000651.1, forward strand.
GGTAGCAGACGTTGCTGTTACTGCAACGGCACTCAACATTGGTGATAAGCTTAAGACTGGAGAAGCTATGAGTATGGGTGAGAAACCAACATTGGCCCTCATTTCAGCAGCAGCGTCTGCAAGAATGGCAGTCGCAGAGAGCTTGATGAATCTAGCGGCTGCAGACATACTTGGTGGCCTGCCACGAGTTCGACTGTCTGCAAACTGGATGGCAGCAGTTAATCATCCAGGGGAGGGTGCTGCTCTGTATGAAGCGGTTGAGGCAATCGGCATGGACTTGTGTCCCAAGCTTGGTATTAGTATCCCTGTTGGCAAAGACTCTACATCGATGAAGGCATCATGGAAGGACCAGAAGAGTGGGGACGCAAAGAGTGTTACAGCCCCTGTGACAGCAGTGATTTCAGCATTTGCACCGGTTGCACATGTACGAAATACGTGGACCCCTACCCTCCGCAGACTCGAGGACGTTGGCGAAACGCTTTTGATATTCGTCGATCTCGCTCAAGGACACAAAGCTATGGGTGGCTCTGCACTTGCTCAGGCATTCAGTCAACTTGGCAACGAAGCCCCGAATGTGAGGGACGCGAATGTCATATTAGACTACTATGATGCAGTACAACAACTTCACGAACGCGGTTTCGTCCTAGCCTACCATGACCGTTCAGATGGTGGTCTTTTCACTACGATCGTAGAGATGATGTTCGCTGGGCGTTGCGGCGCAGAAATTATGCTTGACGGTATCTCCAAGAGCGGTGCTCTGCCCGATGTTCTAGAGGCTCTTTTTAACGAGGAGCTTGGTGCAGTCTTCCAAGTCCGAAAACGAGACGAGACAAACTTCAAAAGAGCGTTTGCTACCTGCGGCCCCCCTAAAGGCATGATCACAACAATTGGTCGCATACCCGCAGCATCTAAGCAGAAGCTTGTTCTTCGCTATGGCCAAGGGTCACCGCTCTTGAGCATGGATCGTTCAGAACTTCAGCAGCAGTGGACCTCCACATCATATCAGATGCAACGCCTTCGAGACAATGTTGAATGCGCTGATGCTGAATTTGAAAACATCAAGAATGATCAGGATCCTGGCCTTTCTTACAAGTTGTCATTTGATCCCAAGGAAAGCATTTTGCCACTCATGGGAACCATCACATCGGCGTTCGTCAAAGCGCCCCGCGTCGCTATTCTGAGAGAGCAAGGTGTCAATGGTCACGCTGAAATGGCTTTCGCGTTTAAAGCTGCAGGATTCGACCCTATTGACGTTCACATGACCGACATCATCGGTGGCCGATGCTCACTTAGTACTTTTGTTGGTATCGCAGCCTGCGGTGGATTCTCATACGGTGATGTTCTCGGTGCTGGTAACGGTTGGGCCAAATCCATTCTCCTGCATGATGAAACTCGCACCGAATTCCAAAATTTCTTCGCTCGTCCCGACACTTTTGCCCTTGGAGTCTGTAATGGTTGCCAAATGCTCACCCGCATTGCTGAGCTCATCCCTGGGACTAGCCACTGGCCACTCTTCCTGGAGAACGCATCTCAGCAATTTGAAGGTCGTGTCAGTATGGTACAAATTCAAGATAACGCTAATATTGCTTCTGTCTTCCTGTATGGCATGAATGGCTCCTCTCTACCCATCGTTGTCTCTCATGGTGAAGGCCGTGCGTCTTTCAAGAACCAGCTCGACTTGGAGGCCATGAATGCCGATGGTTTAATTCCTATTAGATACACTGATAATAGGGGTAATGTGACTACTAGATATCCATACAATCCCAATGGCAGCCCTGAGGGTGTTGCAGGTGTGAGGAGTTTGGATGGAAGGGTTCTGGCACTCATGCCACACCCTGAACGTACTATCATGGCGGACGTAGGAAGCTATATTCCTCCCCACCTAGTCGAGGAATGGGGAGAATTTGGACCATGGGTTAGAATGTTCAAGAGTGCTCGCAGATGGGTTGGTTGAATTCAGGTATTCGGGCAAAGGTAGGGACGGAAGGTTTGGGATAGATATCTGGCATAGTAGTGGGGTCCTGGCGTTATGAGAGCAGCTGGTAGACACATGGAAAGGGATATTGTCATATTAAATAAAGGTAAGGTAAGTAGTGATAGAAGACCTCTTCAAGAAAACTCCTTGGTTGAAAGACAAAATAAGGGTCACACGTGATTGAGTCCGAGTCCGAAACTAACAACTATGATACGCGATATGCGAAGCCAATCTCTCTGGCCTTGATCTGCGAAAAAGTGTCAAGTCGTGTTCAAAGCCTTTCCTCACTACAACTTCAACCTTCACACTCCTTTCTTTGTATATCCTGTATTAGATGCAAATTATATTATATAGACCTCATAATTCCTGCCATCCATTCAATTCTTGCCGCACCTTCGTACGAACTCCCTCACCATGGGCATCCTCTCCACGATCACAGGCTACATCGCGCCAATGTTTATAATCGTATCTCCTATAACATCCTATGGCGACCAGACGTATTCGATGCATAAGAGAAAATCCAGCGCAGGGTTCTCTCTGGATATTCCATTGATCATGCTGGTTGCGTCAGTTCTGAGGTATGAATCTCGGACACGTCGAGGAAGTGGATTCGGAGATCGGGCTGACTTGAATCTGTAGAGTGTTCTATTATCCTGGCGCCAAGTTCGATACCTCGCTTCTCATACAGGCCTTCATCATGATTGTTATACAACTAGTGCTTCTGAAGGTTGCGCTTGACCACCGACCATCACCTTCGCACAAGGGAGGAGATGCCGCCGTTCCGTTCGCAGCCGGTAGAGAGGGGGAATTTGGTATATCCAGACCATACAATTTCTGGCAATGGCGGTCACCAAAGCCGTACGTACTTTAATTCTTCATATGTTCTGTGCAAGTTTGCTAGGAGATGTGGGTAAAATTTTGGACACGTACTGACGAGAGACGAACAGATACTGGCAATTCCTTCTCTACATGTTCATAACCCTCACAGCACTCGAGCTTACCCTCTCACCCATGACCTCGCTCTACCCAGCCTACTCCGCCTTCATTGGATATCTAGGCCTATCCATCGAAGCCACGCTCCCTCTCCCTCAAATTCTCTCAAACTACCGATCCAAATCTTGCAAAGGCTTCCGGCTATCAGTCCTAGGAAGTTGGTTAGCGGGCGATTGTATGAAGATGTTTTGGTTCTTTACTGCCACCTCGGAGATTCCTTGGGCGTTCAAGTTGTGTGGTATTTTCCAGGCTTGTTGTGATACATTTTTAGGTGTACAATATTGGAATTATGGAGAGGGCCCTGTGGCTCTCAAGGAGCATAGTACGCGACTAGGTGAAAAGGAAGGAATGTAGAGTGCCAGACAGGATTGAAACACAATATAATGCCTTCATCAACCTCTCCATGTCAGAATGTCTTGGGCATATGTAGGAAATAGGAGGGGAAAGGGGGTAGAGGGGGTAGAGGGGGACTGGGAAATAAAAGCAGCGTACAAAGATCCTTGGAAGGGATTCGAAACCTCCGTATCTCAACGGCTCGAAAACATACAATCTACGGTAGTACTTGCTCTTGAAACCACATGCGGCGACTCGACCCTTCAATTTAATGCTGGCGTCTTTTATGGGCTTGGAAAAGGTCTTAAATGTCGCTCAATCACTAATTCAAGATCCGTGAGCGACCGATACCCCCCCTATGTTCCATATTTAATTCCTGTGATTATTTTCACGGCGAAGCGGGACAGAAGGCGGGACAGAGGAGAAGTGCAAGAGCAAGATTGGCACCTCAGACTATTGAGCAAGGTTCAAATGCAGTGGTCAAGGAGTTCTTGATCGGTGGTGGACTGTTGGCATGCCGTCACAAGTCGCTAAATTCAAGTGATGAGTTGTGAAGACTAACGAGCGCGGAAGATAAACCTCGAATTTTTGAGAGGAACACAGAAACTCCACAACAATGACTAAAATTCTCAAATTAATTGGAAGTAGTAGAGTAGTTGATGCACTCTATCTAGATAGGCAACAAGGCAATGTTATCTCGAATATTTAATCTTTAAGGTCTAAAGACAGCTATAAAAGATGTCAAAGCGCTATCTTCAATTCTCTAAGTTTTAACACTTCAGAACGCGGGAGAGACTTATTGAGTTGCACTGCTTCACGCACCATAATTGCTTTTCTATCTGTGATTGCCTTGATTTAGCGTCCCCCAAAAAGTATTTAAACTCGAACCTCGACGAATCTTCGCCTCGATCTTTCTTCCACATCCACCTTTCTCCATCCACAACTTCAACTCTCAACCGACAACACTCTTCACCAAACTACAAGATAGCAAGTTGTAAGACCTTCTCCAATCATTCCTCTGATCCTATTTATTTGATTTGATTGGTCAGCCATATAATACTCAAGTTGCTGGCCCGAGGAGCTCGAACTGTTGCTAATCGTCTTCTCCACATCTAGCATTCGATTTCAGCTTCAAAGAAAGCACCAAGTCAACCACAACCCCGAGCCCAAACCAATTCCAGTCTCACACATAACTTCTTCAACAACAACCTTTCTGTGAGTTCTCACTTCTCCAAAATCCCCTTCAATATCACCGGCAGTCCATCATTGACAACTCTAATTAGCAACTTCTCCCAACTTACAACTTTTCAAAAATCTCAATTCTCATATCATCACAGATCGTAAGTCCTTCTTCTCTTTCAACGTGCTCCTCAATATCTCTGCGCCTGCTCAAACACGGCATCATTCCATATACAACAACAATATCTCTCGGCGCTGACCTTATGTCCTAGCTTCTAGAAGAATTCGGTCTCGATCTTGCGAGTTCGAACCGACAGCCTCTCTGGTAAATATTCCCCGCACTCCATTGTCTTCTTTTCAAGTTGAACGTTGACTGCACCTCCCTCTTTCATTGCACAACGGTCAACACACTTCATCTCGCCTTTAACCAAATATCTTCAGTCTCTTTCCCTACTTCAGCCGACTTCACCTACCTTTACTCATTAGCAAACACTAATCATCTTCTTCTATCAGCTAGTACTCTGTGATCTTGCAACGACAAGATTTTTTTACTCAAAAACAGTTCTCCAATCCAAGGCAAGTCTTCTCAATCTCTTTTGCATTGTCATCACCCCCTACAAACAATCTATCGCCTCACTTGAACATAACTCCAATCTGTTATATCATTCTTTCATATTCACATTCACCTTCACATTGCTAATTAATCTCAACTTGCAGCTCGAAGCTCGAAGTAATAGCCCAATATGCCAAACTGGAAGACCTACGAGTCATCTGTTCGACTTTTGTCGGCCATTGTGGCGGCCCATCCGTCACTGAAGCTCAATTATGATGGTAAGCAACGATTTCTCTTCCCCTCGCTTCATCGCTTCACTCCCTGTCTGGCCGCATCCCTTCCAGCTCCTGCATCTTTTGCTCTAATTTTCATCTTTCCATTTTGTCTTGATACTATTGCGTCTTCTCAAATTAACCTTGGTAATCCCCTTTCTTTCTTTTCGTTGTTGGTCTTGGGACAGCATCAAGTAGTATTGATGATTTCCTAGATATTGCTCAACACTTTGGTGATGGCTGCACTCCTATTGCTATAAAGCGCCGCCTTGAGAAGCTCAAGCCAAATGCTGTTGCTTTCCGAGAGGCAGTTGCGAAGGGTGTTGATCCGCATACGCTCCCGCTTGCAGCCCACAATGGAGAGTCTTCCAGTGGTAGTAATGGTAATACTTAACCGAAGTTTTGGCCTTTCATTTTTCATATACAACACATTACACAGCCCATTTCTTGCTTCACAGCCAGCATCTTGTTGATGTTGTCCAGAAACCGCAAAGTACTTTGGCAATGGTTGCTCAACAATTGCCATGAAGCGGCGCATGGATAATGTTAAACGAGATGCCGTGGCTGTCGAGGAAGCCGCCGATCAAGGCACCGATCCTTTTACTGTTCCACTTCCTGGAAGTAAGGTTGAAGGAGGTAGTGCAGTTGATGACACTTTTGCATTGCTTTCTTCCCTTTGAGCACAAGCCCCCAAGAACACCAATGTTGATTCTTCCATAGACATATCGGCTCGGTTTGGTGGCGATTGCACCAAGTCTGCTATCGAGAACCGATTCCGACGCATCAAGTCAGATGCAAAACTGATCAACGATGCAATTGCCAATGGAACTGATCCAATTACTCTGCCTATCGGTGATACTGACGGTGCAGTGGCTGTCAAAGGCGGCCAGGGCCGTAGTGGTCAGACACTTTTCTCTTCTGTTTAACAGTATTCTACACGTTTTCGTTGTGTTTTCTTAATTTTTATTGACTTGGTGTCAGAAATCTCAAAGCACATGGGTTCTGATACCACAGCGGGTGGTATCGAGTTCCAATTCCGTCGCATCAAAGCTGGTGGTAAAGCGCAACATGCTGCAGTCCTTCGTGGCGAGGATCCCAAGGACGTCGATGTTGACCCTAAGGGCAGCAAATGTACCTTCATTTTTTTTCCCACTACAGCACACCATATTGCACATTCACTCATTTAGTTTGAGAAACTCACACTGCTGCAGAGATTTCAAGATGCATGGGTCAGGACACTACTAGAGGTGGCATAGAGTATCAATTTGCAGATGTCATTAGACCAAGTGCTCAGCGACAACTGGCAGCTCTTGACCAAGGCCTCAACCCTCAGCATGCTTTTATCGGCAGTACCAAAGGAGCTAATCGCAGCAAGGCTGGTTAGAACTGTTTTCTCGTTTTCTTTTCTCAGCACATTACACCATTTTGGTTTGTCTACTATGCATGTTATTTGCAGTAACTCACCATTTCGCAGAGATGTGCAAGTATATGGGCCAAGATACTACTCCTAATGGCATCAGATTTCAGTTCACTGATATCATCAAGCCGGGTGCTAAACGCCAAGTTGATGCCTTCAACAATGGCCAAGATCCTCAATTTGCACTTGTTGGTGCTTCCAATCAAGCCAAGGGCAGCAGGAGTGGTCAGAGCAGCTTCTTATTCCTCAGCACAGTGCACTTCTTTTTTTTTCTATTCCAGACATGTCGTTGACATCTTTGTAGATATCGCCAAGTTCTATGGTTCAGAAGCAACTAGCAGTGGTATCCAGAACCTGTTCGCAAAGCGTTTCAGACCTGGATCAGAGTTGCTTGCTGGTGCTATTACAGAAGGCAGCGATCCTAAGGATGTTGATCTTGAAGCTGGTCTTGCGGGACCTTACAAGACAAAGCAACCTCGCAAGTCTAAAAGTACACTTCTGCTTGCTTTTCTTTTCGTTACAGCACATTCCAGACACCGCACCCTCATATACTGACGTAGCCTAGAAATGGCAAGATGCATGGGATCGGATACTACGGCTGCAGCTCTTAAGTGGCAGTTCGCTGTAAGCTTCAAAGCAGGCGCTAAGCTACAGTTGGACGCTCTCGAGGCTGGTGCTGATCCAAAGGATGCTGACTTTGTCAATGGCGTAAAGGCGAATGGCAAGGCCAAAGGCCCTAAGTGTACTTTGCACTTCCCACCCTTGCTTTATGCATATCCCAAAGCACAGCACTTTTTCTTCAAATGATTAACTTGGCTCTCAGAAATTGCAGCATTCTTTGGATCTGATGTCACACCGGTGGCTATCTCGCAGCAGTTTGCCAAGACTTTCAAGGCTGGTGCAAAGTTGCAGAGCGACGCACGCGCTCGGGGCCTCGACCCAAAGGACTGCGATTTTGAGAACGGTCTAAAGGGCGCTTCCCACCATAAGAACAAGACTTCATGTAGTACTACTGCATTCTTCACTTTCATATTGCACGCATTGCACAGCACAATTTCCTTCACTATAAGCCCTATGCATTAACATGTTTCTAGAGATTGCAAGATATATGGGCTCAGACGTCAGCGGCTCAAAGATCTATGACCAGATTCGGAAGTTCTTCAAGGAGGGTGGAAAGCTCCAACAGGCGGCTCTTGATGCTGGCCAAGATCCTAAAGACATCGACATTCTTGCAGGTCTTGCAGACTCCAAGAACAAGGCTTCTAAGAGTACTTAATGCTTTGACTTTTCTTTTTCAGCACAGCACAGCACAAATTCCAAACACCATTTGATACTGGTTGTTAACTTCAAAATTAGAAATAGCCAAGTACTACCCAGAGGCCACGGCCAGCGCCCTGGACCATCGCTTTCGCCCTATTAAGAAAGAGGCTCTCGCTTTGCGAGCTGCTTACGAGCAGGGTGGTGCCGCTGGTACTTCCAATTCCCACTGTTTTCAACAAACTCTACTCATCCATCTCCTTCAGTTTTTCCTTATGTTCACCCCACAACCCTGTCATCGCCGATCAGACTTGAAAGAAGGAACATGCTTACAATTTCTATAGCAGTCGCGGACAAATTTGGAGATGAGAACGGTACACCCACTAAGAAGCGCGCCACACCAAAGAAGAAGAAAGCCGCTGCCAATGAAGGTATTGCAGAGGATAATGATGGCTCAGATGAGGATATGAAAGATTTCACCCCCAGCAAGAAGGGTTCATTGAACAAGGTTAAAGGTGGTCGGTATGTAATTCTGCCCTCTTATCTCTACTACAAATACTAATGCTGGTATTCTAGGGTTACGAAGAGTGGTCGTGGTGGCAAGAACAGTGCAATTCACTCTGCTACAGAGTCTTTTGAGGATGCTTTCGTCAAGGAAGAGAACGCTTTCAACGGCTACGAGAATGGTGTCTCCCAAGAATCCTGGATTGACAACGAAGACGAGCAAGAGCAGTACTTCCCAGCCTCAGACCATGGCCATGGCTACGGCGCTGAAGACTACGAGGCTTGAATAACCCCTTGTCTAGACATGAGCTGGCTAGGACGGATTTCTCGGCAGGATCGGACATGGTGGTTGGATTACCCTCCCCTTGAACACACCTCCTGGAATCAAACTTCATATCTCAAAACATCCATGAGCCTGCGTGGATTCTCCCCCTATTTACACTGCAAGTTTTCTTTTGTCTTTTACAATGACCCCTGGGGCGCTATGGAGTCTTCGCTTGACCGAGACAGGACTTTTTGTTTTTGTTTCGGCAATCAGACTGTTCTTCCTCTCCTTCATAAGCAAGCGATATCGTACATTTCGGAGCCTCAACTTGATTTTTTCACGAATGCAGCGATGGATTTGGCACATATTTTGTGCTTGTTTGCTTTGCTTAGTTTGCTTTTGTCCTTGTCGAAAAGGCCTTTCTCATTTGACGAGGGTTAGATACGGACTTTCAAGCGAGTCTTCTTTAAAGAATCTTGCTTGCATAAAAATGCGATAAATCAAGAATGGGATTTTAATATGAAATCTTTTTATGCAGACTTGTTTAATGTGCATTTGTGATCAGCTTGAAATACTTCAAATATGTTATAGGAATCTAACTCGAATTA
>JAJONI010000652.1:0-20182 GCA_022190145.1 Pezicula rhizophila
AGACTATATATATATATATATATATTGGTAATTGGGTGATGTTGTGTAGAGAGAGGCAATGTGAGTTTGAAGATATGGAAGGAAAACTTCTCTTGATCTATTCCTATTCTTGCTTTGAATGCTTTAAATTGTTAGTACTTGGTTTGGAGTCAGGTGAGTTGCCGAAACCAAGTGAGTTACGCAAGTTACACGTTCGAGATAGTCAAAGTTAAGCGAGCGGTTTGGCGTGGCTGAGGTACTGTATAGACAACACGGTTTCTCTTTCATCCCTTCTTTTCCCTCCTCGTGCTCACTTTCAAAGTCAGTGATACCATGCCATCAACTGCCGAGTGTGTTCATGTTATCCACTGTATTATTGAGTAGCTAAAAATAATTCAGTGATTCAAACGTAGACTTTGAAAAGATAGCACCAAAGCGCAAAGGCGCAGTCGGTGATTAGATGATCGAAGAGAAGCCCCATGAGCTCAGAGAGGCTAAGAGGGTAAAGAGGGAGAAGAAGAACGTAATTTAGCTCATGGAATATGACACCTCTCTCCTTTGTTTCTAAGTTACTCAAGTCATTTCAATGATTCAAGAGACAAATCTAACTGAAACATGGAGGCAGTGCTAGTATTAGAGCTGGAGAAGTAGCAGCAGCAGCAGCAGCAATACAACATCCTTCTTCTGCCTCTAATCTCCAAAATCACCAACTAACTTCTGTTCTGACTGCGGCTATCGCTCTCGATCATCGGTAGTAGCGGATTGTTGTTGATCAGTTCTTTGTGCCTCTGTGATTAAGGGCATAGTCTTAGGAAACCCGAAGTGATCATCGATGGGCCGCAACAATTTCTAAATATAATTGTGCCTGCTTCGTGCGAGTTATTCCTTATCTGTTAAGAGCAAATTGAAACAATTTTTTCTTGTGCGGCTATGTCTTTTCAAAGCGGAAAGCGACTAAGAGTTGAAGATAAGTTAAAAAGCTGAACAGATATATGATGCATACTGATGCTATGAATTTTAGGTTGCACTTAAGATTGCTGTAAACATTAAATAAGATAAGTGGCTATTGGGTTTTTGGAAGTGTTTGTGCAATCGCACTGCTCGCTTAATTCACTTTGTTTACTTGAGGACGAGGGAGAATCAATAACAAAAAAAAAGGAAAAGAAAAGACAAGACAAGAAAAAAAAATAGATTAAGGAACGATAGAACATGGTTCAATTGAAACCCCATCATGGACCTGAAATAGACAAGACAGAGGAGAAATACTTAGCAGCGGGAAAAGACGCAAAAAACAAAGTTTCTTCTTAAATAAAGCCTGCGCAGTGGAATTTTATCTGTTGAATCCGAGTGGGCTGTAGGAATCGAACCTACAATCTAGGTGAATCTATTCAATTCAAGCGTAGCAAGAGCTGTGGACTGTGTATATATGAGGAGCATGAGGGAATCTATTTTGGTGCACTGACATGCACTAACAGGTTTAATTTATAGATGGGAACAACCTCCAAGGATACACCGTCTAATACATTAGCGTTCTATTGACAAGGGTATCAGTTCCAGACCCGTGGAATTTTCCTGACCTGCATATTCAACTGCCGACATAGATAAACTGAGACCCCCTTGTAAATTCTTGGGATCCTCATAAACGATCGGAGGTTTTCGACTTTGAAGTCATACAGTTCGTAGACACTAATTCTACTTTTTACATCTTAAGCACAATTGCGCTTCATCCTCTAGTGTTATAATAACCAAAGAGATCCAGTTTATGTAAATAATTTTTCTACAGATAAATAAAAAACGTGACTTGTGCGCACGGAGTAGGTACCTACTTACGTAGCATGATTAGCTGCACCTGGTTGTCCGGAGGAAAAGGGGCTTAGCGAGGCGAGGCGGGGGACAGACGTGGACAGATTGAGTGTAGCGCCGGAGCCTACAAATGCAAATCCAACGTTCTTCCTTCTTCTCCTTCTCCTTCTTTTCTCACCATCAGGCAATTGTCTGTAACTCTTTCTACTGATGCTGCCATAGACTGACTGTCGCAAATGGCAGCAATCACTCGAGGGAAGGAAGGCGCAGTGCTAGCTGTGCCGCAGAGATCATCAGTCAGCCTTAAGGTCTGAAATTAACAATGCATGCACCAATGTGCACCACTGTGGTGATGAGCGCAATCTCACGTACATCTATCTGCCACCACCTTATTTAGTACCTGGCAGGGCGAGCGCACGTTCAGCCATGTGTATCATCTCGTCTTTATTTTTGTCAAAAGCTCTTCGTGATACCTTTCTTTGCAGTCAAACAAATCCTGTATTGGGGACACTCTTCTCCAAGCCTGCCCTTTGCAGTTGACTACCACATCAGGACACTGGTCGCGTCAGAATTTTACAAATTTACTGCTCTTTGGAAAACTGGCTGCGTCCCCTTCGCCATGTTATCACCCATCCACGAAAAAGCGCCAACTGTCGACTCTCTGCACCACCCGAGCGATGACGCCCCCCAAAGACTCGATACCAATGACGATTATCTAGCACATGAATTTGTCTCTCCCATCACTACCGGACGCTCGAATTTGCACGATCATGTCATGTCTCCTCCATTGAGTATCATCACACCTACATATTCTCATGATTCAAATCGCGAATATATTTCGCCCCCTGTTGACAGTACACCTATCCTCACAGATCAAGCCAAAGCCGATCCAGTTTACCAAGGGATCGAAGTTGTCCAGTCTCCATATCCATACCAAGAACAACATTCGAAGCAAGCTCAAATGGAGGGCGAACAACCACAGCCGGTAGACAATTATGCAGGGGAGAAGAATGATGCAGGGGAGAAAAATGCTACGGAACCTCCAAAGGATACGTATGCTGTGTCAATGCCGTTAAGGTGCCTTCAGCAAGGGCCTGGCCCGGTGAATTGTCCAATCTGTAGGGTTAGAGAAGTTACAAGGACGGAGTTCGTCAGTGGCAATTATACGCAGTGAGTGTTCTAGAATATCATGTCCAGAACTCTGCAATGACTGATGTTCTCATCACAGTGCTGCTTCCGCCATATTTTGTTTCTGTCTTTGTTTGGGCTGTATTCCATATATGGCCTCCGCATTCAAAGATGTTGAGCATTACTGCGGGAATTGTAATTCATTATTGGCGGTTTGGCATCGAACCGGGAGAACTGATGTTGTCGCACATGGAGCTGTATAGGGCTGCTTTTGGCTGGAGACAGAGGATTTCATAATGGAGTTTGAGGACGCATTATACACCAGGGCTGCAAGAGTATGATTTATTGATCATAATTTTGGTAAGGGCGAAACAGATGAGGGATACGGACTAGGGAGTCTCTCCAAATGGTATACCCAACTTCTGATGTACGTACAGTACAAAGAATTGGCCGGGAGAATAGGCACATTTGGAAATACGATCGGAGTTGGAGCTAATTCTTGTACCAACTACATCTTTACAAGTTTCTAAAGCCCAAGACATTGTCATTTCACCTAGTCTTTTACTACTAACGATAATGACGACATGAGAAATGTAATGGACGTGGTTCAGCTGCAACCAGCAAAATCTCGAGGGTCTTGGTTTCTCTTGACGATCTGCGGATCTCCTGATCGAACTTACAGCCTCTACCTTTTGGAATTGGATCGCTCAGCACTGAACACATTTTAGAATTGTTGGAGAAAATTTCTCGGTTTACATATTGGCGCCGGAACTAGTCCTTAGGCAGGTTCAAATCTGCAACAACGATTCATCCTTCCCCTCTCTTGACATCTAGATTATTAGGAACTAACTGTGCAAGTTTTACCAAACCTCAAATACCTCAACCTCGACCGAGCTAGTCAGCACCAGCTTATGAGGGGAGGCGACTATGAAAGATAATGGGATTTGAGAAACTATGCAATCTGATGTTATATTGCGCAAGGGTGTGATTAGGTCTGACCAATAAGGGCTACCAGGATCTAAAAGATTCTGGAAAAGCTGGACAGACTCCAATGAATGGAGTCGCGAAGGCTGACTTGTTCGTTAATCTTTTTGCCGTTTGTTTTAAAGTTGCCCTGAATCGCTAATACGCTTCAGCGGCCCACACTTTCAGTCACTTAAACGAAGCGAGCTGCGAGTTATTGGGAAATTAGACAGAAATTTTTGAGCTGCTATAATTGCTTTGTCTTGCACCTTTCTAGCATTCTTCCATTGTTTTTGAGTCAGGGATTTAGAGCTCCTCCGCAAAAGCTTTCGAAACGTCTTTTACCATGTGGTCTTATGCAACCAGCAAAATTCTGGGGGACAAGCGGAACCCAAAACATTGCTCGGTTTTCAAGATACCGAAGTCTTTCGGCATCTACAATCATTTGAGTTTTTGATGAACCTTAGTAACGGAAGGTGAGGCTTCGGTCTTCCTAACTATAAGCAACCACGATTGAAGAGCTTAGCTCTCAACATGTGAGAAGCGTAGTCCAAATGCGGCATCTACACTAATGGTCTGGCTCCGGACAGATCACTATTCTGGCCGCATTAGGAATGTATGTTCATTCTATCGATGCTTGGAAGGCTCTGGTGATACTGCCGGTGTGGCGGGGAGAACCGGTCCCGCCCGAAAGCAATGCTCTATCGTCAACAATCCACAAGTGCTTGCGCCATGCAGACGAAAATCATCATTTATTGGGTGATTCCTTTTGTCAAAATCTTCTGATTTTATGCACAACATTATGGCCACTGATACACGTCAAGTAGTACTAAGTACTAAGCATGCTGGAAGACTGATCAGGAATTGAGACAGCGGTCCTTGGGATATAGAAAACAATATCCTCAATTCTCGGCTAGCTGCTTCACATATCGCACTTATATCTACGATATTCTGAAGTCCAAAGCCTAATGTGTCGGGCATAATGCTAGAAAGATGCAAATAACTCCAGGAGATGCCGTAGCGTGATGAGATTGACCAGTAACCCTCCGATGTGGAGGGTTCTTGTTCAATAAAGTTCGTTATGTTATAACTTTATTGCATCGTGGCTTTTGAGTTGTTCTCCCGGTTGGCTAACAGCCAATCGATTGTCAGTCTATGCACTTCTAACTTGTAAAGCACGAGGCTCTGTAAATTTAACGCAGCCCGGTCCCATCATTGGGACTACGATGTCATCTTTTTTTAGATCCCCGGAACCAAGAAACTGGTAGATGGGCCCGGCTATGTACCTAAGATATTGATTTGTGCACCCAATACTAGTGAGATCGAACAGAAGTCTGCTAGGGAAGCCAGAGGAAGCCAGTACTTATGGGTGTGTTAGTTTACACATACGTCTCAGCAGGCTCCTCGAGAATGACTATTGTTCAGGATATTAAACTGCACCACAATAAGGATAGGCAGTCTCAGCTTCAGTTATGCATTACCCAACTTCGATTGATTCTATGGATGCACCAAGAGTATAATTTTGATTTCTTTTAAAATTTACCTAAGTTTGAAGTATCTTGCAGGGCAAAGCAATTCAATTCCAAAGGGCCGCCAATGACAGTCCACCAACCACTTAGCTCTTGTACTTAATACAACTTGTAAGGCTATACACCAGGCATCTAATTCCCGTTAAGAGGCTCCATTTTTCCCAACGTAGTATGAGTATGATTGATCGCCTCACTCGATGGGCTGACTGACATATTGAAACCAACGGCACCGCCAGCCGTGATAGAAAGCCCTGAGCAGCCAAGTTTGTGGCAACTTTTTGTCTTATCTAGAATGAAACGACCAGTTTGTCTTCCGGTTTCAAGCTATTTGACCATTTTCCCACTGAATTTGCTAGGGTGTGGGTCTTTTAAGCCTCACCTCGAGTCGTACCTTCTTCCAAATAGCAAATAAGACTGCTGCCACTGCAGTTGCATTGTTTTTCTAAGCCAAGTTATCAGGTAAACCTTTGTTTCGTCACATTCATTTACCAGTTGTTGTTCCCTCCTTTATCTTCTTCCAATTCACCGTCGCCTTGGTCTTGTTCTTCTTGCAACGAACAATCTGATCGAGTCGCCGAGAATCATTTGATTTACAATGAGCGTGTCCAGCTCGCCTGTTGAGAAGGGAAATCAAGTTGAAATTCATACACCCATCCATACGCCAGGAGGAGGTGGCAGCGTTGAAGATGTCTCGTCAATCCCTTCGACCACTGTTTCCAGTCCTGGTACCAAACCCACAACACAACCCACAAGCGCCTATTCTAGTCCTCCCCGCAAGCTTGCGGGGAAGATTTCTTTCTATCCCAATGACACTCGTGGCTCGGAGTTGAGTATCAAGCAACTGAGAGAATTGCAAAATGGCATGATGGCAGAGACAATATACAAAGAACAGGCTCGTAAGCTCTGGAGGACGAAGGGCCCAGAGGAGGGTGTGGTTATAAAATTCAGTAGGGGAGAGTACTTAGCTCGCCCAGAGAGCCTTCAGCTCGTCGAAGGAGGCCTCTTTCAACAGATCAAGGCTCTAAATGTCAAGGTTCGTGTTCCTTTTCTTGGTGCCTGGACATTTTATTAACCGGAATATCGATAGTGTGCCATGACGATCAAAACGCATCTTGTAGCAGTCCTCCTTTCCAAAATGGACGCAGAAAATGTGTCCCTGGGCAATGGCAACTACGTCCAGGTCCTACCTAGGTTGGACTGCATACCAGAATGTGCAAAGCACCAATTTGCAGCCTTTATTCAAGATAAGAAGATGCTTGTCGTATGGGACGATGACCCAGCACATCTCATTATCCGTGCGGACAACCTTGAAAAGATGTTACTTCATATCATCTGGCGCAACCATGACGCTTTTGGCGATGACCCTGTTGATGAGTATGAGAAGCCTATAATATCATCAACAACGACTGCTGTACCATCCGAGAGGACTTCGCCCTCATCTTCAGCAGTTGAGTTGCCTAGAGAAGACGATGATACGGAGGCTTTATCGTCTGAATCCAGGAAGATTATCCTTCTGAGCCCTACTATTGTGGCATGTACTCTCACCCTTATTCTAGCTGCACTTGGGACCGGTTTTCGTGCGATGGCAATGGAAATCTCCATCACTGGATCTTATACTCGGCTTGTCTTGTTGGTCACTACTCCGTTAGAATTCTTCGTGGGCTTAGTAAGTTTTATATCTGAAAATACAATCTCATATACTAACGAATTAATGTAGTTTATGATGCAAAGCATTATTGGTTGTCTCTTTCAGATGTTCGCTCCTGTAAGCCAGATGAATATGAATTCCAAAGCATATTCCGGCAAAGCACCACGACGCGTATATGGAGATGTTCTGCCCCATATTACGATCCAAATGCCAGTTTATAAGGAAGGTCTTAATGCTGTTATCAAACCTACTGTACAATCTTTGAAAGAAGCCATATCGACATACGAGCTTCAGGGGGGCACAGCCAACATCTTCGTTAATGACGGTATGTCTAATATACCATTCATGACTGCAGTTACTGAATCGATACAGATGGAATGCAATTGATCCCAGAAACGGAAGCCATTGAACGCCGAGACTTTTACGAGGAACACAACATTGGCTGGGTGGCACGTCCAAAGCATAATCCAAAACCAAAGAATGCCGATGCCTCTTTCGACGACTCATCGATCTTTGTGCGAAAAGGAAAGTTCAAAAAGGCGTCGAACATGAATTTTGCTTTGATGGTCAGCAATAGAGTCGAGGAAAAACTAGTGGACGTCGTTCGCACTGAAAAGTGGACTCAGAAAGACGAAGAAAAAGCTTACAGATCTTGCATGACTGACGTACTCAATGAGCTTCAAGGCGTCGCTTGGGCTGAGGGGAATATTAGGATGGGCGATTATATTCTCATAGTCGACTCAGACACCCGCGTTCCCACTGACTGCCTGCTTGATGCCGCCATCGAGATGGAAGCGTCACCAGAGATTGCAATCTTACAGTTCTCGTCTGGTGTAATGAAGGTCACTGATAGCTTCTTTGAGGTTCGTTCCATTCTCTTTGGTTTAACCAGGTAGCGAAAATGACGTTCTGCCTACCCTACTTCGTGATCCATTTACTGATTTTCGTTTCGCAGAATGGAATTAAATTCTTCACGGATCTAGTTTACACGGCCATTAGATTTGCAGTAGCCAGTGGAGACGTCTGCCCGTTTGTTGGCCACAATGCAATCCTACGTTGGTCTGCCCTTCAACAAGTGACTTTTGAGGAAGACGGCTATGAGAAATTCTGGTCCGAATCGCATGTTTCGGAGGACTTTGACATGGCATTACGCCTTCAAACAACTGGATACAGCATCAGACTTGCAGCATATCAAGGAGAAGGCTTCAAGGAAGGCGTGAGCTTAACGGTTTATGACGAGTTAGCCAGATGGGAGAAATATGCCTATGGTTGCAGCGAGCTCATCTTCCACCCCTTACGCTTCTGGTTTATCCGAGGACCATTCACTCCTTTGTTCCGCAAGTTTGTCTTCTCTTCAATGCCTATCGGTGCTAAGCTCACCATCATGGCATATATTGGAACATATTACGCTATCGGCGCTGCATGGTTCCTCACACTTCTTAATTACTTCCTGGCAGGATGGTTCGTCGGCTATGTTGACAAATTTTACCTGGGCTCATTCCAAATCTACGTTTCAATCGTTGTCGTCTTTAGCGGACTCGGAAACATCGCACTGGCTGTTCTTCGATACCGTACTTCGGAGAAAGGCCTCTTGGCATCTTGTACGTACCCTTTTGAAATCTCAATTTGAGATTGCCTGCTAATATGTGACCGTAGTATGTGAAAATTTCAAATGGATCTTCCTCCTCACCATATTTCTTGGTGGGATTTCCATCCATGTTTCTCAAGCCCTGCTCTCCCACCTCTTCGAAATCGACATGTCTTGGGGTGCGACTTCGAAGGAGGTCGAAAATGCGACCTTCTTTTCCGAACTCCCGAAATTGACCCAGAAGTTCAAATTCACTTTTGTCTTCTGCTTTGCAATGATAGCCTTGATTATCTGCGGAGTCTTCTTTTTCCCGGTTTTTTGGAAGATCACTACTTTTAATGCGATATATCCTCTTTGTTCAATTGTTTTCTCTCATTTAATGTTACCGATTGCTCTTAACCCTGCGTTGATGATGTTTTCTTGGTAGAGGTATCCGTGGTGCTATGTTTGTCAATGGGATTGGAGGGAATGGAGTTAACTATAGGATTAGCGGGGCCTTTTTTCTGATCTTGGGAATATGGATATGGTAACGGTAAATACGGTAATTCCTATGGGGTTTTTGGACTTGGATTGTATATTATGATTATGGTTGTTATTCTGCAGAAGGGAATAGCAGAAGTTGATAAAAGTATCTTCTAAAAATAACAGGTATATTGTATCGTTATGCTCATTAAAAGGTTCTGTTAAACTGCTCACAGAACTACTTCGTACTAAACGCTCTGGCCTCAAGATCCTTATCCATCCAAATATCACCAGCGACACTATCCTTACTTTTCACTCTAAACTCCTGTAACTCCAAGCTATACCGTGTCTCAGCTCGTGGTTTCTGACGATCAACCTCTGTCCCTGTTAAATAAGCGATCAATTCTTGCTCGTCGCTCTCACTTAGAGCTTTTATAGCTGCGAATTTCGAAGAGGGTCGGTTATCTTTGTCCTTATTGTTGTCTTCTTTCTGTGGAGGGCTCCAACTGGGGATTAGGGAACTGCGGCCTTTGTTGGTGAGGTTGAGGAAGAATATGGGTAGGTATTTGGTGAGGAGTGGGTGGATTGGGATTATGCAGTTGATGATTAGGGCCGTGTATTGTTCGATCAGGGACCAGATTATGATATTGGTATTGTTCCCTGAGGATGTATTTAGTTGGAAGTCGAAGCAGACGGCTTGTTAGTTTGGGGGTTGGGGGGGTTGAGTTGATATAGGAGGTGGAAGACTTACAGGTGGTATCAACTGTGTTTCGGTAAGCGATGACGAATTTCATACGGACTATACTTGTAATGCATGCACTAAGTGGCAGGATTAGTTATCTTTGTTTCGTGAAATTATGGAGCCTGTCAGTCAATGGTCGTTATATACTCACAAGCAACCTAGAGTAAAAATGAATATCAAGCTCGCTCTTTCCCAAAATGAGAATTGCAAGTCATTCAATTGCCAAGTGGGCAGCAGGATGACGATAATGTCCTCAATAATATTTGAAGCTGCGCCTAAGGAAGCGAGGACTTGTAAATTGATACATTTCCCTTCCACTTCCAAGTCCCAGATTTTGTTGGTGGGCAGACATTGACATATTGTAGTTATGAGGAAGGCCGTCGATCGGATAGAAACCAGGAAAATAACTAATTTTGTATACCTGCGGAAGCGGTCGTTTGGGAACATGCGGAGGTAGAGGAAAAGGATGGAGACTTTTGTGAGGATTTGGATGATGATATACTGGATTTGAGAGTTGTAGGAGAGCTATTATTATTTTTTTAGTTTAGTATTTTATATGACATAGGAAGATTGCTTACTTCGCGGATATGCATTAGATTTTGTAGGGGTATAGTCCAGAAGGGTTGCCCGGAGCCTAGTTCGGCGTCTTTAAAGTACTTTAGTACTGTACTTCACGATATATATGTTATGTTTTATTTCGATGTAGATGAGGTACTTACCGATCTGAACACCGGTTATAGGTATAAGGATGGCCTGTCATGGGTGGTTAGTTCTTCGATACAATATGTATGTATGTATAAATACATATTCAGAGAGGATACTCACTGCAGTAGCGAACGAAAACCAATCATCCCACCAGACCTGATGTGCAATGCAAACTCGGGATACCAGTCTTAGTACGACTAAGGGAACAGAAATGACTGCCAGAATAATGCTGACTCGTATTATCTCAAAGCCTCGGTCTGGCTGTGGAAACTCTTTACATGTTTCCTGTAGAAGCTTTGTTACGTCTGTAGATTTTAGTATTCGGACTTGAAGTCGTGTGGGATTGTGAAGGGTTAAATGGAAGTGGAAACAAGTATCTTACTATTTTGATTGGTACTATTACATTCTGCTTGTACGCATTCTGAGATTTTTTCTTGTAGAGTGCTGTTGGTGCAGAGACAACTCTTTGCATCTGCTAGGTGACACTGAACAACTTCTAAGTATCTTATAGCGCATGCTGACTTAAGAAGAAAGTTAGTCGTAGAACCTTCAAGCTCTTCTCATGAAGGCTTACTGCGCATGGTAGTGCCTCAGGATCGAGTTCTGTGTTATTCACTTGAGCGAGAGTGGCGATAGTAAAGAGAGTTGTTGTTGTTAATATGGTTAGGAAGCGCATCTTGACATGTTGTTAAGAAAGTAGCCAGAGGCTATATCAAGAATGAGGAACACGAAGAGCCATTCTTAATGGGTTAAGATATGAAATTCACTAAATGAGAGTTTGGGGAGAGGGTGTACATGAATCGTCTGTGCAGGACTTGCTTTGCCTCCCTCGGTTAGTCCCAATTACCATAGACTACTCAGTCCTCTGCGGGATTTTGTCGTTAGGTTGTGCACGGGATAACGGGCTTAAAATCTTCCGTTGTATCGGTGAATGTGGAGAAGGAAACCGAGTCTGTGCAAATAAATTTTATCAGTAGGGAACAGGCGATGTGATGCGGGTATCACTTGGCTTTGCAGGCAGAAGCCACACCTTCAGGGGCCAATAGAAGGTGGTTACAAAGTTTTAAGTAACTGCTATTGGACGGTGAAGTGTGTACCGCTTTATCCCCCAACATATGGCTATACTACAGAGTAAGGAATACAGAAAAATTCTTAAATCGCTTAATTTCATAAATTCATTACTGAGAAGTGTTGGATTACTCAACCAATGTGGATTACTTGCAGCCATTCAAATTGACCAAATTAAGTGTGTTTCTCAAATCAAGCAAATTATCCAAACTGGCCCTGACTCAAGCCTACTTACTGAGTCAGTGTCACTATGTCTAAAATCATACCAGAAGTCTAAAACAAGACAACCAACAGGACTTGAGTTTTTTTAAAAGTAAATTAGCTACCAAGTATTGCAGATCATTGGCTCGCTGTATCGTAATCGTAGTCGGTTTCCCAAGAACTGTCAAAGTTAGTATAGCCACGAGGACGAACTTAAATTGGTTTTTGCTACTAACATCGTGATTTTGGAATATTTTAAACGATTTATGACAGCGAAGGCATTTTTATGGTCGTTTTAGAAGCAATCTGTTCTCTAACTAGAAACATTTTACGACGTGTATATATACTGTAACTATGGTATAGTAGCAGCGGGAACAATCGTCCTGGGATGGCGCCGCTCCATCGATGATCGTCCCCTCTTCACGGTTCCGATTCCCTGTGCTTTGACGAAGTAGCCCAAGTTTCTGGTATCTAGATCAATCTGTGTTAAACTCTTGTTTACTGTTGAAGTTAAATTCGTGGAAAGTAAAGTATCATATTGCTTTCTCTTGAGCGGATGGCTTGATGTACACGGCTGGGTCTAAAGCTCTGAAGACATATTCCAACGACTTTCATGTAGAAAACTGTTTGGGTCAAATCCTAGCAAGAAATATCAGCACATGGACATGTTTAAAACTCACGGAATTCGTCCTTAATGTTATTACGTTAGACTTGAAGGACAAAGAGGCAGACGATCCCATTTGAAGCCTAGCGAGGGGTTACTGTAAAGACCCTACTACTGCACGGATACACCCGCTCATACAGTATCTCGGCTAATACCATGCACCATCTGTAGCGATCTTTTGTTTCAGCATGGGATTGAATAATACCGTCAAAATCCAACAAAGAGAACGGCACGTGAATTGGTGTTGCGCTCGGGGATGATTTTTGGTAAGCGAGCCTCCCCCTTATGGGACCTTATCCAAGCCCATTGTAATTACTAACGCCCACGCCCTTTTAAATGTATAACAAGCAACAGAGATATTCGCACTGTCTTTTTTTTTCAAAATTTTTTTTTTTAAAAAAAATTCAAGTTGGGTGGAAACAGCGAGTTAAATAGATGTGATTAAGCTAAATAGAAATTCTCAACCTCCTAATTCTCTCCGAGGAGGATATTGCAATTATCACTTCACGTTACTTCTAAACACTTCCATGATGAAGAAGTTAGCGATTATCCTCTCCCCTCCCTCCACTTACGATGTCGATATTATATCAATCTTGCTTAATACACTTTCTGGAGGGTGGAAGAGATAAGCCAAGAGTGGGATACACTTCTCCTAAAAAGTGAATTACGCACTCAACACAATCATACCACTCATGCCTCGTATCAGGACTCTTACCAAGTCATCTCATATTGACAAGGCCATTAAGAACTAAGAGCGAGACTCCCCAAAGGTGGGGTTATTGCCAATGGTGGGGATGTCACATCAGCCATGAGGCGGGGTATATCCTTAACTTCACTACATATATCCTCACATACCAGCTTGCCTCTATACCAGTAGTTCCCAAAGCAAGAGTTCGCATCACCTAAATACAACCATGTCTCTAACCAACTTCCCAATCATCTCCTTCCAAGAATTCCTCACGGGTTCAGAGGTGGAAAAAAAGGCTGTAGCTCAGAAGTTATATAATGCTTTCCATGAATATGGCTGGGTTTACCTACAAGACTTTGGAATTTCGCCAGCGGAAATTGATGAGATGTTTGCCATGGTATGCTTTCAACTCTTGAGGTTTTGTTATACGATTTGAGTTCTGATATTTGTGGTAGTCTAAGAAGTATTTCGAGAGGCCGATAGAGGCGAAGTTGAAGGAGACTTTGTCGGATGCGGAGACTAATCAGGGTTATACACCTGATGGTGCTGAGGCAAATGGTGGTATTGATCATAAAGAGGTATGTGGTTTCTTTTCTTTTTTCTTCGAAAGTTGAGAGATAGTAAAAAGATGCTGATTTTTGTTAGTGTTATGAGCATCGAAGATTTAACAACTCGCTCTGTCCTTCAGCTGAAGAGTTCAAGGGTTTCCGCGAGTTTATGGATACGTTTTACGAGGTTCGACACAGTCCATTTCTCAAATTGTGCTTGAGTAAATGCACCTTTCAGTCACTAGTACTCACAAAAATCCTAGAAATGCTACAAACTCTCAATCGACGTTCTTAGAGCTCTAGCACTAATAATGGAACTCGATCTCGAATACTTCAAGAACGCACTTCAACGGGCAGACCCCCAATTACGTCTATTACACTATATGCCGATCAAAAAATCCATCATCGAGTCAGAGGGGCACGCTCGAATAATCCCCCACACAGATTTCGGACTCTGTACAATTCTCTTCCAAGACCAGGTAGGAGGATTAGAAGTCGATCCATTCCATACCGATAATTTCGTACCAGCGACTCCAATCCCTGGAACTTGTGTTATTAATGTAGCGGACTTATTGCAGAGGTTGTCTAATGATAGATTGAGGAGTACTATGCATAGAGTTACAACACCGAAATTGAGTGCTGAGGAATTAGGGAAGATTGGAGAGGATGGTATGTTACCTGCTAGGTATTCTACGGCATTTTTTGTCCATCCTAGTGCTGATGTGGATATTGAACCTATCGTGAGGGAGGGCGAGGCTGGGGCTAAGTATGAAAAGGTTAATGCGGGTCAGTGGAGGATTAGAAATACGGCGAAGAATTATAAGAATATTTTGGGGGAGGCTGTTACAGTTTGATGGGGTCAGTATGAGCTACGAACAAACTCTAGTCGTGAGTTTAAAATGTCATCTGTGTAATTGAGGCTCCATATTGGAAGCTGATAAAGACTGCTACATTAACTCAAGTCCCTTTCGATGGAGATGCTTTCTAGATCTCTCTAATATTACACAATGTTAGTAATTTGGTTAAGCGACCATATTCCCGTTTCTGCTGTACCCTATCTTACCCACAGATGACTTTCTAGTAACTGCCTTGTGCTTCGATAAGCCGCGTGTCAGTGGTCTATAGTACTTCCCCATTCTTCAATATCCATGTCACGACCCAACCCCGTAGATCTCTACCAGAATTGTCATCCATCCAATCATTACCTTAACGTTAATTCTCAGGAAAACCCCCATCACCCATTTTTTAAAAACCCCAAGCCTTCTTATCACCCCACTCCCACCCCATTATCGCAATTCACATAATAAATGAAGAGTTTATCCAGACCATAACAATGTTATCTTGACTATCGGACACAACTGTGGGGTATTGCGGACATGACCGCTTGCTCTGCAGTTCGCCAAGCAAGTACCGGGACCTTACTTCATACAACTTTACTGGTACGGAGTAGTGCACGCATTATCTCCTCTTTGAACCGCTAACGTTGCTGCAGTTCGTAAGCAAAGCTACAAGGATAATACTGTATCTCCGCACCTTACTTCATTCCATATAACTAAAGTCATAGCCCCAATATCTCTGTAACTTGATTTGAAGACAGTCAATCTACATCGCTAATCCCAAGGTCGATTCGGGTTGTTCGAACTTCATCATGGCCCCCCCTGCCTATCCACGCCAATATGTATCGAAATTCGTACCCAACTCAGGAATCGTGATCCTGATCTTCATAGTTGCAACATCGGTGGTTGACTCAGTAGTAAGTCCAAGCAACCAAGCAACCACTTCATACAATCCATAAAACCAAGACTAAACAAAAACACAGCTCCTCGGCTACGACAGTTCTCTAATGGGCTCCCTAAATGTAATGCCCAGCTACTACAACTACTTCTCCCTCAGCACAGCAACCAAGTCACTAAACACAGCAATATCCTATACAGGAGGAGCCATAGCCGCATTTCCAGCAGGATTCCTCGTAGATTGGCGCGGACGTCGAGAGTCGATATTCTGGTCTTGTCTTATTACACTCATTGGTGCGATTTTACAAACAGCTTCGGTACATATTGCTATGTTTATTGTTGGAAGGTTTATTATTGGGATGGGTATGGGCATTGCTGCTACTGCTACGCCTACTTATGTTGCTGAGACGGCTCCACCGAAACAGAGGGCTTTTGCTCTGGGGCTGTATTATTCTTGTTGGGGGGTTGGTACTTTGATTGCTAGTGGTGTTTGTTATCGGGTGAGTTTAGTAGTATTTTTTTTCGTTTTGTTTTTACGCTTCAAAAGGGTGATTGGTTTTTTTTTTTTTTGAAGAGTTTGTTTCGACTGTTTCGAGACTGCGTCTCAGTATTTTTTCCCTGAGAATTTTCCCCATTGGAAAGTATACTAACTATTACATTAGAGTCAATTCGTAACCACAACCTGGGCATGGCGAATCCCAAGTTTAATCCAAGTAGTCCCCTCCATCGCTTGCATGTTTGTCCTACTCTTTGTACCTGAATCACCCCGCTGGCTCGTAGGACAAGACCGGCATGAAGAAGCGCTCGAAGTACTAGCTGTCGTTAACAGCGGAGGCGACAAGACAGATCCACTAGTTTTGATTCAATATCGAGAAATCGCAGATACTATTGCCTGGGAAAAGACAGAAGGACGTCAACTTACCTTCACAGAAGCATATACCAACCCTGTTAATCGAAAACGTCTGATTATAGCTATCTCTTTCTCTGCTATGGTTATGCTTCCTGGAACGAATATTATTACTTACTATTTTGGTACTATGTTGGAGCAGGCTGGAATCACTTCTCCTACTACGCAACTGGAGATCAATATTATTCTCACAGCGTGGTCTCTCGTTATCGCTGTAGTTGCCTCCTGGTTTGCTGATTCCATTAGTCGAAAGCTTTTGTGCTGTCTTAGTTTGACAGGAGGTATTATTGCGTTTTATATGGTTGGCGGTCTTACAGCTGCTTATGGGTCTTCAACCAATACTTCTGGGATATACGGAACTATCGCCTGTATCTTCCTTTACAACGGAACCTACAGCTTTGGTATTAGTCCACTTACAGTTCTCTACCCTCCCGAAGTTCTGTCTTATCGTATCCGAGGAACAGGTATGGGACTTTACACCATGTCAACGAAATTGTGTGGGTTGTTTGTAACCATGGTCTTTCCGTTTGCGTTGGATGCTATTGGTTGGAAGACATATATCATCAACGCTAGTTTTGACATCTTGATGGTGTTGTTTGTTATCTTTTATTGGGTTGAAACGCAGGGTCTTACGCTTGAGGAGGTGGACATCAAGTTTGATGGCGTGAAGCATTCTTCTGTCCCTGATCTTGAAGAATTCAAGAATGGGAAGGTGGATTTTGTTATTGATAGCATTGCGCTTGATGAGCCGAGTGTTGAGGTTGATGCCAAAAAGTAGTGGATTTTAGACCTTTATTGTGAATAATATGGAAGACTAGTTATTACTTACAGGCTACTTGGCTTTGGTTGTGTTGTTGTACAGCTACTCACTTCCCCCAGAAAGCAAATCTTGATAATATTTTTATTAAGACCCAATCGGTATCGTAACGCCATTAATGTCAGCAAAAGCCATGGTATCATGCCACATATCTATAGACGTACAGCAACAATTTCACCTAATCCAAGAACCTTTTTAAGCCTTGTGCTTTCTTTTCTTCCTCGACCCTTCAGCGGGCTCGTCAACCTCCATATCTGGGCTCTCCTCAGCCTTTCTCTTCTTTTTCTCAGACTTCTCTGTCTCCTTCTCTTTCTTTGCTCTCTTTGCTTCCTGCTCGACTTCACTAAACTCACTTCTTTCACTACGTCTCCGCTTTTTCTTCTTTCCTCCCACTACAACCAGAGATATAGCCTCCAGGGTAGACTGGGCAGATGGTACTTCGCTTCCATCTTCATCTGTCTTCTTGCCAATCAATTCTGGTTCCTTTAATAGGTCCGACGCCCTTCTGTGCTTCTTATCCTTCTTTTCCTTCTTGTCCTTTTTGACCTTCTTGGGTTTCGTCTCCCCATTCAGGATAGCAACAGGTGTAGGCTCGATATCAGCGACGAAGTACGGGTTTGCTTCCTCCCCATCCATGGCCGGCTGTGGAGCTTCAGCAGACGACAGCTTCCTCTTCTTGCCCACGATCGTAAGAGGGACGAAATCAGCATTTGTCTCGACAGCTTCCTCCGAGTCGGATCTATCCCCTGACACATCTCTGCCTCGTGTATATTCCTCACTAAGGACGCCGTTTTTCAATCGTTCTTTCTCATCGCGCTCCTTTTCTCTAGCAGTCTGCCTTGGCTGTTTCGTCTTCTGCGGTAACTGTGTAAGAAATCTTGTCAGCTATTACCTCTCCAATCATCAATGGTCACAAACTTACAACACGTGAAGTAACCTTCCGTGCTTGTTTCAAGCACTCTTCAGCCCTCTCACGCATTCCCGCGACAAGTTTCCAGTTACCCTTCTCACCAGACAAGAATTGTTGCTTCTCCTCCTCCTCAACGTCTACCATCTCTGCTCGCATGCTCTGTTGCAATTGGTCCATCAACTTCACATGAGCCTCGAGCAGGCCAATGTGCTCCTTGAAAATCTCAGGCCATTTGGCGTGGGCTTGAGGTGCTTTTAATTTCGCCATGATGTGAGGTGTTGTTGCTGATCGGGAAATAGATGGAAGACAAGTTCGCAAGTGATTTCGAGGTCCGGATTCGCTTATGATTGTGCTCCTGCAGGCCGATAAAGTCGCCAGCCACACAGAACCGAGTCTCATTGGTTACATGACGGCTCTATTAGCGAACGCTTAGGCCACATGATCTCCAACATCATCAGCCATGCAGTGAAGAGAAAAAAAAAAGAGATTCACAACCACAGATAAAGAAACTGAACTTTCATACAATCAAAAAAAAAGAAAGAAAGAAAGACTGCTCAAAACAATCAAAAGATAAAATCGTCGAGTGCAGGATTTGAACCTACGCGGCCGAAACCATGTGATATCTGCTAATTGTACGAAGCAACTATTCGAGTCACACCCATTAACCACTCTGGCAACTCGACTCGATTATGTCATTGAACTTCTTATTTTAATACCTATACCCAACAAGCAAGCTTCTGGAAAAACGTCGGGGCTATCCACGTGAAATTGTTTTTTTGGACCCGTCATTGAATCATTGACACAAGCTCCAATACAAGAGAAATCACCATGCGACAATAGGGATAACCACCTCTTCAATCGCAAATTCACACTCAATTCCACATACAAAGCACTCACGATGGCAAACCCAACCATGACATCCCTCACAGCCTCCGACCGCGAACAACTCATCTCTGATCTCGCGCTCGGCGTCCTAATCGTTTGTCCCATAATAATCCTGCTCCCACCACGAAAATTCGATATCTATACCATAGGTCTCCTGGCCGCTACAGCAACAGGAGCCAACCAAGTAGCATATGATTATACAGGACGAAGTCTGGTACAGCGGGAACGAGCATTTATGGAATCCTTGTCACCGGGAAACGATTTACCGCCTGCAGCGAGGGAAATTCAGAAACGGTTAAGGGAGGAGAAGGCTGCTAGGTTGGCGGCGAAAAATGGGAGTGCTTTGGGAAGTGAGAGTGAGAGAGGGGTATTAGCTGAGTTGGAGAGGAAGAGGGTTGAAGGGGTGGAAGATCAGAAGCAGGGGGTTTTGCAGAGGGTTTGGATGGGTGGTGAGGATAAGGATTGGAAGGCTAAGAGGGACCAGAGGGAGAAGGAGGCATTGGAGGATGGGAGAGGGTATGGTGGGTTGATTATGGATCAGATTTGGGAGGTGTGGAGTTGGGGGAAGAAGGAGGGGGAAGAGTTGAAGGAGAAGGATGAGAAGGTTGTGGCACAAAAGAAGGAAGAGTCACAGAAAAAATGACGGAGTCTAATGCAGGTGTGGTGTTCATACTAAAGGCCATAATTGCCACCGTGCATGGAAGGGTCAGTCATCTACTTGGATAGTTTTGGTGTTTGGGTGGACACTATGGCATGCTGAATTTGTATGCCGCTGGATTGTACGAACATTTGGGCTCGGAGTTCCGGATATAAATGTACAAAAGTCAGTGTACCAATATGGTGGACAGATATATGAAGCGTATTGAGAACTCCACTTATTTTAACGTGTAAAGACAGGAAAGCAACAACCGGATTGAGGCATGTACGGAAAAGATTTTGTATTCTGTAAATAGCTAAAAGAACAGAGAATAGGTCAATTTTATAGGTCTGTAAGTAACTTGGAAGGTTTAATAAACAGCCATACAGCCACTTTAAACTTCACTGCTTAACGTAACATTGTATTAATACTTCTCCTGCCTTGTCATCATACCGATGTACATATAACGAACACAATCGTAACAAGGTGCATTAGAAAGGTTATCAAAGTGATCATACCAGCCGACAACTAGCTAATAAACTATTACTTAAATTGAACTAACATAATATATCCAAAC